>JAJJWW010017414.1:0-207815 GCA_023531295.1 Papaver armeniacum
AAAATGACAAAGAAACTAAAAATAAAGGACAACAATAAAAGAATCTTACAAATCTCATAATAGACTTGCAAACCTGTAGAACATCATGTTCTGATAACTAATATCAAAACCGAAACTACAAGTAGTCTTATTTTGATATGTTACCAAGGAAACAATTGCCCGAAACAATTTTTCCAATTTAGTTTAACAAACCAAAATTAACTAAGCATATTATTCCCTTTGCTAAACCGATTGTTCAAAACCAACCGCTAAATTCGATAAGACCAAAATAAAGATAAACTCCATTTTTCTCATCAGGTTCTAATTATCCATAAACTTAGACATTTCAATTTTAAACAAGACAAGTACTAGGTTAGTTAACTAGCATTTCTTGTTTAGGCATTCGATTAGACTTGAATAACCGAAACATCACTTCGATAAGTCTAACTAAGATCAGAATTAACTTAGTTTATCTTATCCGGAATCGAATCGGACTAAACAACTCATCTCGTACACATATTATTTCGTTAAGCCATAAATAATCATACAAACCAAAAATAAATCAACTTGCATAATTATTCACCTCAACCGGAAGCAATTGAAACAACATAGACATTATAAGCACCGCAACTGCACCGTAATTTTGTAAGCCTAAACGATTGATACCATACAAAATCAAGATATCAATAGTTTTTCTTAACCGGAACCAATTGAATCACACACACACACACCAATTGTACCGAAAGTTTGTAAGCCTAAACAATTGATACCACACAATAAAGCAAGATAACAATAGTTTTTCTTAACCCGAACCAATTGAATCACACATCCACACACACATCATGGAATAAATATCAATTGCACCGAAATTTTGTTACAAAAAGCAACAAATATATATAATATAAACTCGTGCTTTTCTTAAACAGAAAACAATTAACTAACAAGATTGTTACCTCAAATTTCGCATCCACTTATCCAATATGATTGCATGATTCGTCCAGGAGAATTGATATCAAAATATCACCACGTTGTCATCCTTATGCGTGAACAAAAGAATAACAACACACCCAACCTTTACCAGAGAATGGTTGAAAACCGGTTTTAACAATTGCAAGCAAAAGTTGAAAACCGTTGAAACACATATGCTTTTATGCTAAACCAAAACCGATTCAACATATTGTGACTTTTTCACATATTGTTTCTATTAGAACCCTCATAATCCTTTGATAAAGCCTACCTACTAGGGCTAGAACTTAATCCCGCTTAAATCAAAAAGTCACCCAAACCATGAGGGTTCACAATATATGAGATCAAATATTAAGGTAGTAAAACCGAAATCAAACATCCCATAAATATACACAGCAACAAGGTAAAAGCAATTAAGCACAAAAGCAATGTAAAAACCAAAAACTATCACAAGAAAAATTACTCAAACAAATAATTTTATTCATAATAAACCAATATAATCAATGAAAGAGATCAAAAATTGATGTCTATTTTCTTCTCATTTGTGAAACTCTGAAATTGATTTTTTAGAGTTTTCATCCAATGCTGAAACCGGATCCTCAGATTTCACCGCATTCCAATCATCTTCTATGATCACGAGCCTAGATTCAAGGCTCACAACATTGTCATTGACTTCTTTTTACTTCCTTTATCAAATCCTTTTCCATGTTCTTTACTTCACATAGAAGTAGATCCAGCTTTAGTGAGAGATTCTTGAGAAGATTATCATTGAGAGAAGAGATCTCTTCATTAGGAACATCATGCTGAAGCTCTGGAGATGAATCAGAATCTCCATCAGACAACTCAAGACGAAGTTTCTTATTTGGAAACAATATTGTCCAGACTTTTTCGGTTTTGCGAGAACTGCAACTAGAGGTGGACATTTTTGACAGAACTCTGCGAAAATGAGGCAAGATATTTTACCTATTATAAGTTTTAGAACTTTATTCAAAGATCTTTGAGAATGTTTTTCATAACCGAAAAATCAATTTTAGAAATATTTAAAATTAAATATTTACATCAATATCCTTACTCCATATTATTAAGGGTAACTCGTAAGGATTCATGATAATCGGTTAGACTATCACAATTTGATTGTTGAATTTTCTTCCTTTGGAGATTTCAACAGAATGTTTGAGCACTTAGATTCACTTCTTAATCTTGTTGTGGGATCATGATGCTCAAAGAGCTTATTCTCTTGTTTCGAAGATATTTTCGATCTAAGATTAGATCTTGATTTTGTGGTTTTATACAGTCTCTTTCTCTGTTTAGTATTTAAACATTACCTTTGAAAATGTCCACTTTGTTTGCACAGAAAGAAAACACCGGAATTATTACGCTTCCTGGAATCGGATCCCTCAGATCTCTTTATTCTTACCTTCTTGTTTCTTGAATCATTCAACCTAGGTGATGAATTTTCAAAGCAATTGAGTCTCTCTATCAGTTTCTGATTTTAACACCCTAATCTCATCTTGACAAGAACGAATATCGGAGATGAGTTTAGATACTTGTACTCTTTCGGAGCATTGAGTAACCTCGATTTTCTTTAAACGCTTGTTAAATTTCTCTTTATCATTCAAAAAACTCTGTTTGAGTTGATCAAGCGATGACTTTATTTCACAAATGTCGACTTAAGAAGATGAGTTCTTTTATCTTTACATGGAAACATTTTTTTCGAAAATCAAAGGAGTGAACTCTGCATGAGTATCTATGTTTGAAAGGGTTTCAGAATCACAGATTTCTGAAATAGTTGCAACATGATCTATCTCATCAACTTGATATTCTCATTAGGACAATAATCAAGAGTGGCAGTATAAGATTTTATTTTCCACTGTGTGTCCTTGGTTGGAAAATCTGGAGATATATGGACAAAGCCTCTACACTTGTAACATTGGGGAATAACATCATCATCATCCCAGGTGTCTTAATGTTTATGTGGAGGAACACTTTTCCGTTTTGACGCATGTGCTCCTCTTTTTCGATGTCTCAACAGTCTTTTTAATCGTTGAGTAATAAGAGACAAGTGATGGTTTATTTCTCCTTCATCTTCAGTAAAGAGATATTCTTGATAATCGGAATCTTCCGAATATTGAGTTGAAACTCCTTTTATGGCTTTATAGCCTAGATTTTCCTTTTGTTTAGACAAAATTTCTTGATCAAAGATCTTCAGTTTTCCAACTAAGGAACTTATAGATAGAGACGAAAGATCATTAGCTTCAACGATTGCATGCTATATCCTTTTCAGAAATAGTCTTTCCTAATGAGAAAGAGGCATTAATTATCTCAGAGAGTTTAGTGTGAAACTCCTCAAAAGTTTCGTTGTCATCCATTCGAAGGTTTTCCCACTCGGAAGTGAGGGTTTGAAGTCTAGCTTCTGTCTCTGAGGAATTTCCTTTGAATACGATCTGAAGATTATTCCAAGCTTTTTTCGAAGTTTGACATGTTGACACATGATGTTGTCGGTCACGACTTACAGCATGAATAATAGCATTCAAACCATCTGAATTCTGCTTTGCAAGTGCCTTTTCTTCGTTCGAAAACTCTTCTAAGCGTTTAAACTTAGTTTCTGAATTTTCTCTCTTTGGTAGAGTATAACCATCGACGACTAATATCCAAGTATTAAAGTCTCGTGATTGAAGAAAAGATCTCATAGCAGATTTCCACCATAGATAGTTTGTTCCGTCAAATCTTGGCGGCACATTAATTGAAATCGATTCATGAGAACTCGAGTTCATTCTTATAGGTTGGATCGCACCAAAAATAGATTGTTAGATCTTTTCGTGTTTTTGCGATACCAATTGAAAAGGCTTAGGGTACCCAAATATACCTCAAGCTAAAACTTTTCCTACCTATAAGCCCTTTCTCCGAAAGTGATTGTCTATGGACTGAGTCGAGACAATACAACTAATCGGTTCACACTTCATGTGATCGTCTATGGATACGAGATCGAGACAATACAACAACAAAGTATGTTTACTTGATACAAAGGTTCGGACTTAACCAAACACAATAGGATTGCTTATCAAGTAAATAGGAATTAACGTTTGTTTACTTTAGTTATAATAAAACAATTATAATGCGGAAAATAAAAGTAAATGACACAACAAGATTTTGTTAACGAGGAAACCTCAAATGCAGAAAAACCCCCGGACCTTGTCCAGAACTGAATACTCTCAGGATTAAGCCGCTACAAAAAATTACACCTAACTTCGTATAGTTGAGACCAAGTAACTAACCCTATAGTTCACTTAGTTCCGTCTGTATTCCCACGCCTCCGACTTGTGAATAAGTCACGTACTTGGAACAATTCCTTTGGTTCGTATTCCAAACAGTAAAGGAACAACAACTGCTTGGTATCAACTCTATTCAACCAAGTGATATGATTCGGACAAAGGATCTTCTGTTTATCTTAACATAAACTCCTTCGTCGGGTCCTTAGATCTATCTTATGTTCAATCACCCAAAGGTAATCGTTTAAGATTAAGCCAATCAATACCTTTAATTACAAGGAAACGTATTGATGCCGATCTACTCAATTAATCAATCCAATACACCACAAGGATAAACCGATTATTAATTGGATCCTCTTTTACCGAAATAAGTATTGTGCACACCAAAGATTATAAAACCCAAGTCAGATCTTCAATATCTTCTTAAATCTTCAATAAAAACCTGCACACAATCAGTTGAATCTCTTGTGATCAATCACGCACAGAACGGAGTCTGTTAACAATGGATTATCACAAGATCGTCTTTAGAACTAACAACAGTCTAAAGATCCATGTCGAAACTCTGAACTAGTTTGAGTGAATCTTAAATCAGAAGAGAATATTCTCAAGAATAAACAAACTAGGTGCAATCAGATTTCAACCACCGTTAGTCAATCAAATCAATCGAAAACAAAGATAAACATCAATTATCTACTTTCCCACCAACGGGTCGCGCTAGAGCTTCTCAATCCCAAAGAAGACTTTAAATTGAGAGGTCAGTAAGATATTTCATTAATTAGGTTACTCTCCCTCCTCGATAGGCGGCTACACCAAGAACAACAACAAAAGAGTAAATCATATTACGAAGGATTAGTTTGTTAGAAAGGCAAACTTCGTGTATTTATAGACAAGGAAGTTTGGATACCAAGGAATTTCCAAAACCGAAAATATTCTCAAGATATTCATAAAAGCACAGATTCGGTTTTCATAATTCCCCGGAAATGCTCATCAAAAAATAACGATCAAATCTCTCGAAAATCTAATTAGTAAATGCACATTATTAATTCCGTAATTTCTACAAAATGAAATTAATAACCTTAATTAAAAGATTCTTAACTTACTTATGTTTGGATCCTGGGATTCTCTTCCTTAGCCGTTAAGGAACATCTTTGAACAATTATAGAAATAAACATTCACAAAAGACGTGTTCAAAGTTTGTCGACATCTTAACTTTGTAAGTTCTCTTTCACACTTACAACCTTGAAATCGATTTGCCACACTTCCAAACAAGTTTAAAATTGGTTCATCTGACTTTCATGAACTGTGTGATTGATCAAACCAACATTGAATCACAATTATGGGTTTACGGTTCTACCAAAACAAGTTTCGGTTCTACCTTCATGTGAGTACCGTGCATAGTCACGCTAGCTTCCCAAAAGTTCGGTTGACTAGGTACTAGGATCGGTTCCACATATATATGGTATCTAACTTATATGTGTTGCACATGTCCATAGGATCGGTTCCCCCTTTCTCGCTATAAACCTTGCCGCAATCTCATATAAGGATCGGTTCCCTTTGATGTACCGCACCTACTAGACGGTTCCCTTTCCTTTACTAGGATCGGTTCCCTTTCCCTTACAAGGTCGACATACAAAATCCGATCATACCACAGGTGATTACTTAAGATCGGTTTTACTAATAAAAGTTATGCAATACATAAGTCGTGCCTTTGTGAACAGTTCTATCAAGAACACAACAAGTTGTGAGTGGTTATACTCTTATCACACATATTGGTTGTTCATAAGATAAGCAATGAATAACAAACCAATAACACTGGCAATTTCCTTTTCGGTTCACAAACAAGTTTATGAACTTACTTCCTTAGAACACATGTAAATATTGTTCCCTGGGATGAAATCCTCACCTCATACCCATACATAATCACAATAGCATTCAAATAATTATGGCGATGTCTTATCTACAAAGTTTAATGGTTAAGCAATAAACCTCGTATTGTATTCCTTAATACTATGTCTATCTAGAGTTCAAATATGCTTGCAATTATATTTTCAATATGCACGAATTGAAATATACGTTAGGGAATGAAACATTCAAGTCAAATATCACTAACCTCAAGTGGAAGGATGATTGTTGTCGTTGTAGCTCCTTGCTTCTTCACATCTTCAAGTCTTCGCAATACTTGTAATGTCTCATATCCTAATACTTTCAAGCTAACCTATACAAAGTTTAACTCTAGTACATAATCAAGCGATTCTTAACATGAGTTTTGATTCACTAAAATATTACAACCAAACTTGACATACCAACGCTTGGTGGGTTCAACTGAGCCATGCTCTAAACACATTTGTATAACGGGTTAATTTAGAGTATCCAAAACTGGAATAAACTAGGTTTTCCTCTAGTCAATTTTTCTCGTTAACAAAACCGTTGTTTTTGAGTGCTTTTACTATTTCCACATTAAAGTTATTTTAAGTGTAAAATCGTTATACCTAGACTCGTATGCTTGAAGACCATTGGATGAAAAAGTTTTGTAGTATACTCGGTACCCTCATCTTTTGGAAGTACTTCAGGAAGAAAGTTACTTCTAAAGTTTAGCTTCTACTAAATTAGGAAAAGAGTTACTTCCCCACAATAGCATGGTACCAAGAATTAATGGAAAAAATTGCAAATTATTAATATAATCTCATCACTTATGTAAAAAAAATGTTCTCCATGTATATGCATCTACTATCTTTTTGAAGTAGATCTTTTTATTTGTATTTGGTTTTATTCTTGTTTTCTATGTTCAGTTTTAGAAGTTTATATAGTTGTCTCGTTGAGCATGTACTCGTATTCCTTGTTTTCGATATCCACTTCGCCTACTTTGTCACGATGGGGGGAATTTGGAAGCCCGATTTTGTTTTTCACTTTTTGATAACTAGGTTTATCCTCTGCGGTATCTAGGCGGTTTCTCGCATACGCTCTAATATTCTTCTACATACAAGGTACTAATATATTCATACTCTCATATGCCAGTTTTAAGCGAGAGAATTCACCCTGGATATGACGTAAAAGGGTACTAGACAGTCATTGTGGGAGGAAAATGCTAATGTTCAAAGTCTAGCAGGACGCTTAGAGTGTTGGCTTGATCACCATTACCGTTTGACACACCCGTATGTGCTCGAGAGTGATGCCGCTCTCACTCTGCTGAGAGCTGGCGAATTTGGGAATTATCTTCCACGTAGGTATGGATTTGGAGGTGTTATTATGGTACTTATTGGGTTTCCAATAACTAGGATAGCTTTCGGGGGAAATAAGAGTGCGAGAATTTTTCCTTGTAATATAAAGAAGAAAGTGTACATACGTATTTGTTAAGTACGAGTCAATATCCCAGATACGATAGATCTTAAAAAGAGACACAAAAAGCTTCATTCTTAATAGTGGTTGCTGATTTTTGCTACTGTTTTGGTTGTCTTGCTGGTGCTAATTAGGTATGTAAAAACATTCATTAATTATTGAATAAAGACCTTAATGTAGAGCAAGGTCCATTAATGTGGATCAAAGTTTCAAGCAGGCGGCTGAAATTGAACGCAGAAAGAAATTAGATATTGTGTGGGGGACATTGATATTTAGAATGATTATAAGAGACACTAATTCCATCCTCCTTGGGAGCGACGGGCGTGGTGTTTCTCATGCTACTGGCAGAATGACAACTGATACAAGTCAGAAAATTTATCAAGCTAAATACCATGTAATGGAAGGCGCAGGTCATCATATATTCAACAGGGTGTTGCATCAACAGTTGGCTAAGGTAAATTCTTTATCTTTTAAACACGGTAAGTAAATTATAATGACCTTTTCATATTAGAAGCCCATGTAATTTTATAGGCCATATACTCCCTCTGTTCCACTTTAGATGATGTTCTTGGAGTCTGCACGTAGATTAAGAAATGGAGAGAGATATGAAGATTTTCCATCTATACCTTTAAGAAAAATCTTCAAATATTAATTGTTATTAGTGCATTAAAAAAAAATTATAGTTCCAAAACAAAATGTTATGATGTTATTGGTAGTTTTATGCAAAAATATGAGAACCTTCAAGTATTGTGGAATTAGAAAGGAACTCTAAAACATCATCTAAAATAAAACCGAGGGAGTATAACATTGATCTAATATTAATTGTTATCAGAGGAGGTTCCTAGCTAAAGAACTAGCTAAAATATGTGTTGTCTTAATGGACTATTGCGACCAGTTTATATGAAAAATATTCTAGGAAGGAATCCTCAGTCTGACATATCAATGACATTAACTTCTCATGTCATTTTAGCTCTATATGATGTTTCCGGTGAAGGTGAATATATTCCAAAACTCATGGCCGTCGATCTTAGTCATATAAAAAATAAACTACTTGTACCGCCAATATTGTCTAGTACTTGCTACATAAAAGACCTGTATTTTTGGTATCCTTCAGTGATGGGAAGTTAATTATCCAGTACTGGTCTATATTTGTGGTATATGTATTACAGATGTTAGAACATTAAAAGTCAAGCACTACAACATCAAAAAAATTACATACCAACAAGATACATTTGTTACGTGTGTATATATATATATGAATAATATAACTGGGTTTAATCATAAAAATAAGAAATACATATATTTCTTGCTTCTTAAACATGTGTCTTAATTCTTGTATACAAATTTGTTGTTCTTCCACTATAAAACTATAAAAATAAATAAAGTTGTTTCGCTGAAAAAAAAAGTGATTAACGCCTTGGAAGTTACGACGAAAACATTAAAAATATATCTTATTATACATCAAACTTATTTTTAATAATGATTACGATTTTGAATACGAAAATAAAAAAAACTTCCACATTTGGAACGCGTAATTGGGCGATATGGAAACTAATTGGGGGATATAGCTAAATGACAAAATAGGGATCCAAATATCCTAGCTGGGTTACCCCTTATATAATTAAATTATTAATTCCTAATCTAACCCTCCCTAATTATAATTAGTTATTAATCCTGATTAGTAAAATATTAATGATTTGGGGATATAATTTGTGTATTTATGTTTATTTGAATTTGTGTGGGTTAGTTGAGAGTAGAATGAGGGAAAAAAAATTTGAGTAGAATTTTTTTTTTGAAAATGGAAGATGATTGCGATGAGAGACTTGCAGCTGCTGAATCTTTAGCTCAATTACAACAACAATCATATCTTCAATCTTCGATTAATGATAACAACTCACAATTGTTGTATGATGAACCAACACCTTTGAATCATTATTTTCGTGACCATGAAATGTTTTGTGAAGAACCAACCCAAGAAAGTAAACATGTTCAGCATACAAGCAACCCCAACACACAGGTAATGCTTCAAAGAGGTCGAAAATTTGATTTTTTTTTTTTGAAACCGCCATTTTCGTATGAAAAAGCTTAGTACCTAAGCATGCTCGTTGTATGAATTCTACGCCGGTATCATTTAACTGGCATTGTATTCATAGATATTTGTATGCCGGGACAAAATATCCCCCACTGTTCAAGAACATACCGGCGTGGTATTCAAACCAAGATTGTATGCCGGTACACATTTATACTTTTTACCTACCAACGAATATTCTATGGAATATTCAAACTGGAAGTGTGAGTACATGACATAGAATGCCGGTTTACGATACCGGCATAGCAACTTAAATGTCGAGGATGCCGGTTTTACATGAAAAACATACAGAAGCTAATGATATTTTGAACTTAAATACCGGCATTTGTTTCTTTTAAGTTCGTATGCCAAAACATAATACCGGTATGAAAACTCAAATTCCTTGAATTCAGGTTTTAATACCGGCATGGAGAGTCGATTACCATTTATGCCGGTTCTTAATCCCGGCAGTTTACTTTACTTATCGACAATGCCGGTTTTGAACTAATCCAATTTTCTTTTCATTCATTCCTTAGATTGTGACATACAACGATCAACCAAACTCCAAACCGCTCCATCGGGATACGCTTCGGAGTACTATAAAATGCCTCGGGTATGTTACCAAACAATACTTTCACCTAGTTTTTACAATTTTATGTTGGGATTTGCTTGTAATCTCCCATTGTTGTCCTTATGTAGGGAATAAAATATGAAAAGGAAGCAATTGCTTGGGCAAAATCGACGGCTCTTAATAACATGTGTGTCTTAGTGAGGAATACCCAACGTTCAAATGTTCGTTTTGAGATGGTTTGCGAGAGAAGTGGAAAATACAATGAGAAAAATAGCCATAAGAGAAAGGGTTATGTATATGAAAAGAAGACTAAGAGGGTATACAAGACAGTTACGAGGAAGGATGACTGCCCCTTTAAGCTTGTATTCTATCTAAGAGGTTCAAAAGAAGAAGAAAAAGAATGGGAATGTAAGGTGTGGTTTGGACGTCACAACCACCCCGATCCGAAAGATTTTGAAGGTCACTCCCTAGTTGCGAAGCTAAAACCTGATCAATTCGAGGATGTGAAGATGATGACCAAAGCATGTATCAAACCAAGAGTGATTCTTTTAACCTTCAAGGAAAAGGATAAGACCAACGTTTCTTCACTCACTACAATTTATAGCGCACAAGCAACCATTAAAAGGTTGGAATGGGAAGGGAGGAGTGTTATGCAAGAATTTGAGAAGATAGTTTGGGATCACAATTACACGCGTATCATTAAAAGAGGTCCGGACAACAAGCCGCTTCAAATATTCATTTCGCATCCTTTGCTTTCACAATTGGCTCATATGTGTTGTGATGTTCTTATGATGGACTGCACCTACAAGACAAACAAATACAACATGCCGTTGTTCAACATCGTGGGCCAAACATCGGACAAGGTAACATTCACATTGGCTTGGTGTTTAATGGAAAACGAGAGGGATTACAATTATCATTGGGCATTGCGGCAATTGAAATTATTGTTCCCGAAAAATCGTTTTCCGAAGGTCATCATAACCGATCAATTTGACGCACTAATGAATGCCATATCCGACATATATCCGGATGCACAAAATTTCCTATGTACATATCATATATGTGAAAATGTGAAAAAATATTGTCATGCTTTGTTTGAACCCTTTAAGGCTGATATTAAGAAGAGAATGGTTGCTCACCTAGAGGAAGATGTTCGCAAAGAGAAACTATCACCCGAAGAAGAAGAAAATGAAAGAGGAAAGATTAAAGAGCGAGTCGACAAAGAACACGATGAAAATCATAAAAGGTGGTTGGAATTTCTAAAGGATTGGGAGAAAGTTTATTGGTCTCTTACCTAGGACATGTATGAAAAGAGATTGAACAAGTTTATTGCCAAATATAACGAAGTGTATCCAAGTGGCGTCTCATATTGTCGGGATAATTTGTTGGATAAGTTCAAGGAAAAATTTGTGCGTGTGTGGACAAATAGTTATAGACATTACGGGAATGAAGCAACTAGTATAGCGGAGTCCTCTCATGGGAGATTTAAAGATCTCATCCAGTCCGGCCAGGGAAACGTGGTTACGGTCACCGAGGCAATGGAGCAACACTTTAAGGCCGATATCGATAGGATTAAGAAGGCTTTTGAGAAAAGCTCAATGGAAAGGATGACTCAATTTCTTCAACATACTAAGTTGCTCCAAGGAATAGAGTTTAACGTCTCCCGTTGGGCAATAAAACATATGATGAGACAAATGCAATATGAGAAAATTTACGGAAATCCGGGAAATGTGTGTATTTGTCCCGACATGTCTTCATTGGGCCTTCCGTGTCGTCATATTCTTGTGAAGTATGAAGAAGTGATACCTATTGATGTTATTGATCCTTTTTGGAAGCAATTATCTTTCGACCTTCCCCCTACCGAAGCTCCCAGACAATCACCATGGGATACAAAGGAGGCTCTAGAATTTTATGAAGCTTACTCACGTGGAAACTCGGCTAGCCGACAAGTATTGTTGAGCCAACTAAGACTAATTACACGGCCATGGATAGCACAAAGTGAAGATCCAACAAAGGGAGATCCGGCGGGTAGACCACAAACTAAAATTGCAAGGAAGATACAAAGAAAAGAATTAAAACAAATGACTCGACGTGAAGAGGAACTCGCGGCAACTAAAAAACGAGATCTATGTGCAAGTGAGATTTCAGAAGCAAGATTCGCTGAAACGCCCGTTCCAAACAAAAGGGGTAGGCCGAGGAAGGAACCGATATCAAGTCAACAACAATCGTCGAGTTCCGAACCTACACCCATAGTCGATGTATCGGAGGTTCAAAGGAAAAGGGGAAGGCCGCCAAATGTACCAACATTAAGCAACCAAGGACAACAAGGTAAGAATTCCTTCCTCATAGCATCCAGAGCCAATCTCATATCGATGACTCGACCTTTGTTACCGGGCTTCGGATTACTGTTGAACTCAAACCTCTAAGCTCTATGGGTATCGGGTTCAGGAAGGTCTTTGATCTTCAAGAATTGACAGTCCTTGAACAAGGTTGGGAAGTGTTCATAACACCACACCTAATCCAATGTGAACAATATACATGTGAACATAAGTAAAAAAAATACATGTCAACAATAGATTAAAGAAATTTGTACCTGGAGTAGAGTGAAATTCCCGAAAAATTGGTTTGTTTTAGCCAATGAAGCCCTTCTCATCTCCGCCATCAAATGTTCCATGACAGCGGTGCCCCAAGAATAGCCATAGACACCTACCAACGGATCAAGGTACTGGAGAAAGTTTGCACTTACCCTATTTCCATTAGTGTCAGGGAATGCCCTAGTGCCCAAGATGTATAACAGTGTACGCGGCTACCGTATACCGAATCTGTGCAGTGGTCCCATCCATCCACCAAGCTTCTAGCCTTTGTATTTTCAAACATCTTCTTAAGCATAGTCAACTTGAATGTCTTTGTCTTACTTCCGTTCGATGCTACATAAAAGCTATCCGAAGAAGTTTTGAAGTCCCAACCAAATAACTTTTTGGTCAAATCGTGCAACTTCAACCAATATAGGTCCCGAGACTCAACTCCTTCTGAAATTGATTTGCCGATAACATTCAAGCCTAGAATGTCATGAACATCTTCAGAATCAAGGCCATCTCTCCAAACGGGAAGTGCATTGTATCGTTTCACCATGATACCTTTCGACGAAGCAATTGACGGTCACAATATCCGGATTCACGTAATTTTCAACCAAAGAATACATACTCGTAGTTCTTACTAATATTTGGACATCTTCATGCTCCAACGACAATTTCCACTCAGCCGCGGCTTGGTTTCGGCAAACACGCACATCCTTAGTATGATCCTACAAATATGAGATAATATGATTAAGAGATGATGTAAAAGATAAAACAATGCACATGAACAAAATAAAAAATGCTTACATAAGTTTGAAAGATAGTACGAGCCCAAGAGTGCTTGTATCCAAAGAGTACTTTCTGTTCCGGAGCTTGACCCCAAATTTTACCATCATCGCGGTCGGGTATCATGTCATCAAGGTGAGAAGGTGACAACCTTTAACTTTGTGTTTGCCCTTGCCCTTGTCCTTGCCTTGTGTTGGTTGTTGACTAGTCCCACCAACTTCGCTTTGGCTTGCTAATTGACTTGGGGGAACCTCATCATCTTCCTCCTAACTTTCCCTTTCATCATGCTCATCGTCCTCAAGTGTTCCAGTACCTTCACGGATTGCAAGTGCACTACGTTCACCACCACTCTCCCAAATTGACCCTCTTGATTGAAACCCCAAACATTTCTTGCGACCCGCGTCTTTCCCCCGTGGAGGCAGGGACTGAGGAGTATCAAGACCGTCCTTCCTCATTCTCTTAGTGAGAATAGGACCTTTATTTTTCTTCCTATAACATAAGCAAACAAAACAAACATTAGAAAAGTCATGGCGCTTTAGGAACCGCATACCAATTCCTAAACAAATCAATGCCAGTAACATGGACCTAAGCATAAGACCTTAAATATCGAGCATGCCGGTATCGTTGTACCGGCATTTTTTAGAAACTAAATTATGTGCCGGTATTGAGCACCATTTCAGTGATGTTCCCGTATGTTTTAGTGTACTACTAAGAGCATTTCCGAATTGAACTAACAGATGCTCTTTTTAGATACCGGCATTCACGAAACCTAGATAGAAGGCCGGTACGAACAATTAAGTTCTCGTGTGTTTTTAGTTGACTACCGGTATGGTATTCAACCCTAATTGTATGCCGGTATAAAAAATTCAGTTTCAGGAATGCAAACCGGTATGGTATTCTACCCAAATTCTATGCCGGTACCTAAACCGGCTTGGTATTCAAACCAAGATCCAATGCCGGTACTCTCTGTAACTCGACAGTTTCAGCTATTGTTGGCGATTCTAACCTAAACCCATGGCTATAAATCGATTAAAACAATCATAAATGAGTTCAAAAGTCACTTACCTTCTCAGAGAAGCCATGATTGTTTGATCATCCGAGTTCATTCATCAAGGCGCCCTCTTCTAGTTGTTGAGAAATGTTCTCGATTCTTTGTTCATGTGTTTGTTGAGCAGTCGATTTGGTTCTCGGTTTTGCTTTCGATTTGGTTCTTGGAGGCATGGTTATGTTAGGTTAATCGACAAAGAATTTTTTGATTCAACGATTAATCGTCGATGAAGAATGAACGATGAGGAAGAAGATGAAGAAAAAATAAAATTTTCAAAACCTATTACTATGCCGGTACAAATTGGAATGGGTATATATGATTTTGGTTATTTGATTTTTATGTTTTAAGGAAAGGGCATTACAGTCTTTTCATAATGATTTTTAATTAAGGAAAGGGTGTTTTGGTATTTTCGCACTCAAAAACACCCCTTAATAGCCACCTTTGGTTGGGGGAAGTAATTCATATCCCCCAATTAGTTTTCATATCCCCCAATTACGCGTTCCACATTTGAATCTATGTTTGAAAAAGTTAAGGTTTTTGAAAAGACTAACAAATTTAAACAACCTAAATTCATTATTGTAAACTTGTGCATATTATATATATCATTTTTATTCCCTTTAATCAAAATTTTGATAAAAATAACCAAATTTCTCGTGATTTTCCTTGTCGTAGAAATTGGAATTATTAGGATGCCGCATATGTTAATGTGTGGAGTCCAAAAATATGGTTCATGCCTTCGACAGTTTGAATATCACGTTTGTTATGTTACTTTAGTTTATTCTTTTAGAATTTGAGAGTTTTGAATCTTGATGTCGATTATAAAGTTGTTTATGATGTTATTGTCGATTATAAAATTGTTTAAGATCTGTATGATGAAATAAGTCTCCCATGGGTGACTTGGAGGAACCATGACGACCCCTATATGGTGTATGTTGATGAACTTCATTCGATGTGGACAAGTTTGCATGCAGATGGAAGTACTCTAACGGTAGTACCTCGGGAGAGGATATATATGGAAGATTTCTGTACGCGACTAGCTCCCACCGATGGTTGTTGGTACATCATTCCTAACATCATTAGCTATACCACGAGAAGGTTTTTTAGCTGGATGGATGTTGTTGGGAAGCCATGTATCTGGTACCCTCGTACAACATATTAGGAGGTATAAAACCACCGAACACTTTCAGTTTCCAAATCTCAAAAATTAACTCAAATCCAAAGTTGAAAAAATCATCTTTATCCAAGTTGGGATTTAACAAGGGATCTAAATACTCACTCTCCAAAGTTGGAGTATATTGATTTTGGTCGTGTGATCAGTGAAGGTGATACTAACATCATTGTGATTCTTGATTCTCGTAGACAACTCAAGGTGAAAATCAGATATCCTATCGGACCTAGATATCATTCATGTTTGATTAGCTAACTTAACAATTAGAAACTCCTTTGAGCATATTTAATGTCACTATTTTAATATTTTTTTAATGGACTCCCGTTTTATATCAGTAACATATACTATTTACACACGAAAAACATGAAAAAATATATTTTTGAGAAGAACTAAGTAACATAAAGGCAAAGATATATATTTGGTGTATTGTGGGGGATTTTAACACTAGATTAAATGACAGTGAAAGAAATTGTGCAAAGCCTATGATTTTTTTTTTTTTTTTGCTTCAAAGAATATTTTTTATTCAGCTAAGTATGATCATACCTAATAGAGTTAATGAGGCTCCTCCTCCCAACTATTACACACACCTTCTTTGCGAGCATGTTTAGCTAGATTATCCGCACATTTATTAGCCAATATATTTATGTGCTGACAAGAGAAAGATTCAAATGAATTTGACAGAAAACCAATGTCCTCTACTAAGCCACGCAACTCCCATGAGATATCAGATGCTTTTCCTTTGATAGCTTGAGTGAGACTTTGATAGTCCGATTCTATAAAAATGTCCTTGTGAAAAGGCGAGGGTACCCAAATATACCTCAAGCTAAAACTTTTCCTACCTGTAAGTCCTTTCTCCGAAAGTGATTTTCTATGGATTGAGTCGAGACAATACAACTAATCGGTTCACACTTCGTGTGATTGTCTATGGATACTAGATTGAGAAAATACAACAACGAAGTATGTTTACTTGATACAAAGGTTAAGACTTAACCAAACACAATATGATTACTTTATAATGCGGAAATATAAAGTAAATGACACAACAAGATTTTGTTAACGAGGAAACCACAAATGCAGAAAAACCCCGGGACCTTGTCCAGAATTAAATACTCTCAGGATTAAGCCGCTACACAAAATTACACCTAACTTCGTATAGTTAAGACCAAGCAACTAAACCTATAGTTCACATAGTTTCGTCTGTATTCCCACGCCTCCAACTTATAAATAAGTCACGTACTTGAAACAATTCCTTTGGTTCGTATTCCAAACAGTAAAGAAACAACAAATCTGTTTGGTATCAACTATCTTCAACCAAGTGATATGAGTCAAACAAAGGCTCTTCCGTTTATCTTAACATAAACTCATTCGTCAGGTCCTTAGATCTATCTTATGTTCAATTATCGAAGTAATCGTTTAAGATTAAGCCAACAACACTCTTAATCCAAAGAATTGTGTTGATGTCGATCTACTCAATTAATCAATCCAATCTACCACAAGGATAAACCGATTATTAATTGGATCCTCTTTTACCAAAATAAGTATTGTGCACACCAAAGATTATAAAACCCAACTCAAATCTTCAATATCTTTTTTGTCTTCAAATCTTCTTAAATCTTCAATAAAAACCCGCACACAATCACTTGAATCTCTTGTGATCAATCATGCACAGAACGGAGTCTGTTAACAATGGATTATCACAAGATCGTCTTTAGAACTAACAACAGTCTAAATATCCTTGTCGAAACTCTGAACTAGTTTGAGTGAATCTTATATCAGAAGAGAAGATTCTCAAGCATAAACAAACTAGGTGCAATCAGATTTCAACCACCGTTAGTCAATCAAATCAATCGAAAACAAAAGATAAACCGCAATTATCTAGTTTCCCACCAACAGTACACGCTAGAGCTTCTTAATCCCAAAGAAGACTTTAAACTGAGCGGCCGTAAGAGATTTCGCCTAATTAGGTTAATCTCCTCTCCGAATAGGCGGCTTCACCAGTAACAACAACAAAAGAGGAAGTCTGTTGTTACGAAGGATTAGTTTGCTAGAAAGGCAAACTTCAAGTATTTATAGACAAGGAAGTTTGGACACCAAGGAATTTCCAAAACCGAAAATACTCTCAAGATATTCATTAAAGCACAAATTCGGTTTTCATAATTCCTGGAAATGCTCTGTCCAAAAATAATGATCGAAATCTCTCGGAAAATCTAATTAGTAAATGCACATTACTAATTCTTATATTTCCCTACAAAATAAAATTAATAACCTTAATTAAAAGATTCTTAACTTACTTATGTTTCGATCCTGAGATTCTCTTCCCTTAGCTATTAAGGAATATCTTTGAACAATTAAAGAAATAAACATTCACAACACATGTTCAAAGTATATCGAAATCCTTACTTTGTATTTGTAAGTTCTCTTTCACACTTACAAACTTGAAACCGATTTGCCGCACTTCCAAACAAGTTTAGAATTGGTTCATCTGACTTTCAAGAACTATGAGATTGATCAAACAAATATTCAATCACAATCATGGGTTTAACGGTTCTACCAAAACAAGTTTCGGTTCTACCTTCCATGTGAGTAATGTGCTTAGTCACATTAGCTTTCCAAAATTCGGTTGACTAGGTACTAGGATCGGTTCCCCACATATATATTGTATCTAACTTATATGTGTTGCACATGTCCATAGGATCGGTTACCCTTTTCCTAAAAACGTGTTGCACATGTCCATAGGATCGGTTCCCCTTTCTTATATAAACCTTGATGCACCCCATACAAGGATCGGTTCCCCTTTGTGATGTACTGCACCTCTTACTAGGATCAGTTCCCCTTTCCCATATTTGTTCAGATAGAAAATCACAAACCCTACCATCTCAGGTGATTACTTAAGATCGGTTTCACTAATAAAAGTCATACCAATACATAAGTCAGGCCTTTGTGAATAGTTCTACCAAGAACACAAACAAGTTGTCAGCGGTTATACTCAATCACACATATTGGTTGTTCATAAGATATGCAATGAATAACAAAACCAATAACTCCTGGCAATTTGCTTTTCAATTCAAAAACAAGTTTATGAACTTATTTCCTTAGAACACATGTAAACATTGTTCTCTAGGATGAAATCCTGACCTCATACCCATACATAATCACAATAACATTCAAATGATTATGGCGATGTCTTATCTACAAAGTTTAATGGTTAAGCAATAAATCTCGTATTGTATTCCTTAATAATATGTCTATCTAGAGTTCAAATATGCTTCGCAGTTTTGTTTTCAATATGCACGACTTGAAAGATACGTTAGGGAATGAAACAGTTCAAGTCAAATATCACTAACCTCAAGTGGAAGGATGATTGTTGTCGTTGTAGATCCTTGCTTCTTCACATCTTCAAGACTTCGCAATACTTGTAATGTCTCATATCCTAATACTTTCAAGCTAACCTATACGAAGTTGACTCTAGTACATAATCAAGCGACTCTTAACATGAGTTTTGATTCACTAAAATATGACAACCAAACTTGACATACCAACGCTTGGTGGGTTTAACCAAGCCATGCTCTAACACCTTGAATCCTAACTATAGCGCCCATTTGAGTCCCTCTAAGATAGCTAAGCTTTCCAAATGATCTGCGCCTAACACTTCATTGAAGCTGATGTACATTGAGGCTAGATGTGTACCTGCACAATTATGAAAAATTAGTCCAAAACCTCCATTTTTTGTTATGTCGCAAAAAGAACCGTCAATATTCAGTTTTATTTGGTTTCTATCAGGTGGAATCCATTTAGGTATACCATTATTCTTCACAGATGTGGTGCTTTTTTACTGAGCATAAGTTGTATTAAGTAGGAATCTGTCAATTTCTTGCAACAGTTGCTGAGGAGTTTGAGCTTTATTTTCGAAGACAAAACAACATCTCACCTTCCATAAAAACCAGGAGATTGTAGCCATTTTGGATATCGTGGAGCTATCACCCTCTGCAAACCAAGAAGAAATCCAATCTTTAGGAGTATTCCACTGAGCATCGACTATTTTATAGCCTGCACTAAACCACACAGCCCTTGCATATGGACATTCAGCTAGTATATGCATTGTAGTCTCAGTGGCACACTTGCATCTACCACATATAACCTCATCTTGAGTCATTCTTCTACTCAGTCTTTATTTGAACGGAACAATATCCTTCACACACTTTCAGATAAAAAATTGCGCTATTGAAATAGCATTTATGCTCCAGATCTTCCTCAAAATATTATTATGAGGAGGTTTATAGAGTGCTTGACCATTATGATGCTCCAGGTTGTAGAGAGCATAGTAGGGTGTCTTGACAATAAAATTCCCATTCTTTGTAAGAGTCCAACATAGCCTATCTTCACTGTTAGAAGGAATCCTCATTTTCAAGATATCTTGAACGTAGCGGGATCAAAAAAACAGTTAATCAACTGAACTTTCCAACTTTTAGTGTCCTTATCAATTAAATCAGAGACATATTTGAAGGAATAAGCATTGCTTGCAGAGTTTGAGGGAGAAGGAGGATGTTCTTGATGCAGAATCCATTTGTCGTGCTAGATTAGAATTTGTTTACCATTACCAACTGACCAGCAGCTAAATCATTTGATGAAATCGAACTCAAAGCTAACACTCTTCCAAGACCAAGTAGAGTCCTCATTTTTAACGGCAAGAAGAGGATGAGGCTTTTTGAAGTATTTGGCTTTGAGAGAACTTACTAACTGGTTATTTTTTATAGTACAGATTCTTCATGCTGCTTTTTCCAGTAAAGCGTGGTTAAAACAACGAATATCTCTAAAATTTAGGCGACCATCATCAACTGACTTGCACATACCTGTAAAAGAAGTAAGAAAAAGACCTTTCTTTTCTGATTTGTTCCACCAGAACCTCAGCTGAATCGAGTTCATCTTCTTTATAGTTTCTTCTGGAAGCTTAAAAGAGCTCATTTGATGAAGATGAATGGTACTAAGAACGTTTCTTACCATTACAGTCCTTCTAGCTTGTGATTCAGATGTTCCTCCATTTCGTTAGTCTTCTTTCCATATTTCCTATGAGGTTGTTAAATTCTTCTTTCTGTTGAGAAAGAGAGGAATGCCTAGGTACTTTTCGTCAGGATCCATCTTCTTAACATTGAGCAGGCTTGTAATAGTAGAAGCAACATACGAACTGATATTCTTGCTGAAACTTATACTAGATTTTTAATAATTCGGTAACTGGCCTGAACTTGAACTGAAGTCTTCCAAAATACTTTGAAGGCTGCTTATGTTGTCGAGATTTTCCTTAACAAAAAGCATGCAATCATTTGCAAACAGTAGGTGTGAAATATAGGGTGCTCTGCGTGCAATCTTGATACCACTGATTTTGTTACTAATTTTTTGTGCAGAGCCTATGAATTATCCAAATTAGGCGGAGTTTGACTGAATTTATTGAAGTAGTAAATACACCTGGTCAAACAAGAGAAATAAGTATCCATAATAAAGTAGATATGATATTTTTCAATTTACTGAAGCATTCTACAAGAATCTTTAATTTTGACATCAACAATTTCTACTTTGTCAACACTTGTGTGTTAATAGTCTCCATAATCACGAGCCTCTCAGATTCACAGAAAATATTGTACGTGAAGGTAAACATCTTTCTTATTTACACAACTTTTTCTTTCACTTGTGTAATTGATAATAACATAAGATTCATAATTGTATTGACAGATGAACTGTAACTGGCGTTCATAACAACCATGCACAACAAACATCAAACTATGGGTTTATTCGCACAATAAGAAGAGGTTTGATTGGCTTCAACATAATTTTCGTATACTTTATGTATTCATAAATTCCAATGTTTTTTTTTTTTTGGGGTAATGAATTATAATACAAATATTCGATACTACCGATATGATAGCCTATTTTATGTGGGTGGTATATTAAAAGTTTCAGGTGTATATATATATATATTATACAAGCTAATCTACACCCCAATTTTTGTTATCCACTTTTAGATGGACAGTATCTCAGCGGTGTTTCTCGGGTTCGCCTTATATGCTTTACTATACATCCATAGAGGCTTTACCGATTTAATTTTACTCACATCCTTCAAAATATTCAACATGTATCCTTGTCTAAGACCCCTTGTGGGAAAAACCACATAAGCGGAACTTCCATTAAGAAGAATGGAAGCCAAAACAGTTGAAACACACTCATAAATCATTTCACACCAATGTTCATGAAATTCTAATCGCCTTTGAAAGTCCTATGTTCAGCAGTAATAACGGAAGCGTAGAAAGGTTTCGTCAACAAGAAACTTACGATTCTGATTCAACATTCATAGGGCATAAAACAAATGTGGCATTTCTTTCTTCTATAAGATGAGACCTCGGAATACTTTTTTAAGCTAAGGCCTTAGTGAGATAGTTGAGCTTAAAGTAGCAGATCTCAAGCAGTGCCTCCTCATTGTAGCATTCTCAGATGGATACACGAGTTGATCCCATAGATAGAGAGAGGATAGTTCCAAAGGGGCTCGGCTGTTAAAGAAAGAGTTATACTAAGAACCAAAAATTTCCAGTCAATCCTATCAAACGCGTTCCACATATCAAACTTAACTTCCATCAGACCCTCTCCGCTTTACACTTTTTCTTTGTGTCCACAATTTCATGTATTATATTTATATTATCGTTTATTAACCTAGACGGGAGGAAGATAGCTTGACAAGGACTTGTAAATTTATTCATGACCTTTTTTAACCTACTAGCTAAGATCTTAGAGATAACTTTGTAGGTTATATTATTAATACTGATTGGTCTATAGTCAGAGACTCAGAGGCACTCTTAGGAATATAACATTTTGGTATGGGATTTATTTGTTTAAGTAAATGCCTAGAGTGGAAAAAATATCTTATCATTTTGATAATGTTGTCCCCAACCACGTCCCACATATGTTGGTAAATCCAGGTGTATAGCTATCCAGTCCCGGATCTGTCCACGGTTTCATCTAAAAGACCACACTTTTAATCTCCTCATCAGCATTAATTGAGGTTTGAAAATTTCTTTATAAAATTTGCCTTTTCGTTCTCAGGAAAATAAATAATTCAATGGATTTTTGGGGTTGTCTTAGTTTCGCCGTAATCATGGTGCATGTACTAAACTAGTAGTGATCAAGATTAGCCGTTTATTACATACGTACCACCGCAAGAGACTTGAGATAAAAGAGGATCAAACATAACAAACGGAGCAACTGCGAGAAAAACATATTTCTTTTGTTAGAGGATGGTTTGAACACTTAGAAGGGGTGTCATTAGATACTATATGTATATACTGGAAATTTAGTCTTCTTTCTTACTCAACATATGGGATAGTGAAACCCAGAAGTTAGACAAAGGATTTTCCATAAACTAGTCCAAATTTAAAGGAACTGTACAGAAATTTACATATTTTTTTAGAGCCGTTCAAACTTTCAACATATAAAGCCACATATAAAGCCATGGGAAAGAATGAAGTTTGGGCGACCCAGCAACTTACGAGCCCCTTTGGTAACGTTATATTTATAACAGGCAGTTAGCCGTAGCACTATTACATGTACCAAACTGTTCGGTCACAGGTTACTAAATTTATACTGTATAAAACAAAACAACCTTTTAATTACTGAATATGTATGAATTGACAAACTGCAAGAACATTGATAATCCTATAACATTGATGTTTTAATAATGTTCGCTGAGGTTTCATACAGTCAAGTTGAAAGAGTCAAGAAATCAACAAAGAACCAAACTCGTAAGCAACTGTTAATAAAATTATATTTTCTAATTATTTAATTAAAAAATTGTTTTCAAAGACTTTCTTATCAGAGTGAGAAAACACCCTTAATATCTCTTCTCTTCTTAATTGATGGAAGATTAATTGTAATCTCAGACAGCCGCATAAGCCCCGAATAAGAGGGGTAGACTGTATTGGATGGTTTGGAAGAAGTTAGGAGATGAATTTTCATGGAAAAATGATACGGAGTCAGAAAATCTACTAAGGATAGGCAAAAGGTAAAAGATAGGCTTGGGATTGAGAAAAAACAAAAAAGGCGTGGAGTAGGAAAATATGAACTTGGGAGCCAGCCCGGTAGGGTAGCAACTTTTATACCCTTGCCAAGCATGAAATTTTGGTCGTCTATTTGCTGCAACAAGACAATGAGAGCTCAAAAAGTTGACGAAGAATTTTTGATGAACAATTCCAAATTCAAAGGCACTTTTCTACACATATTTATTTGAGCTACCTGTTATATGAAATTTGAAACATATAGAGGTTTGGCTGGGGCGGGGAAGAGTGAGTGCGTGTGACTAATAACAATTTTGGGCACGTTGGAAACGTTTATCAACTATGTGGAATAAAAAAAAATGCTAGGAAAAAATACCACTCCTTGCCTAAAACCATCGAAGGATGCGGTGTAACACATTTTTTATGCAACGAATCGGGTGCAACACTTTTGGTGTGAACACTGTGAGTGTACGGCAACCAGCTTACCTAGACATGCAAGTTTTGCTTATCCCACCTTTTCGTCCCTAGGTTTCTAACTAATAAGTACTCCCTCCGTTCTTTTTTAATAGGCTGGTTTTGTTTTTTGAGAAAATTAAGGAAATTAAGAGAACTAATCATTGAAAGTGGTCCTCATGACACTTGTCAATAAAAGAAGTGAAGTGAAATGGTCCCCATGACACTTGTCGAAAAGAAGTAAAGTGAAATGGTCCCCATGACACTTGTCATCAAAAAGAAGTTAAGAGAAAAGTGGTCCTTAAAAATTAAAGTTACATTTGACTTACCCAATTAGGAAACCACTATTTTTTTGAAATATTTATTTATAGAAACCAGCCTATTATTTAAGAACGGAGGGAGTACTTTGCAACGACGTGATGTGTAATGTAACTGCTGCTCTATAAAATTGAACTTGCTCTTTATGGGAGATGCTAGGATAGGATGACCGGGAGAATGCACCGTGCATTATTGGCTCTTTACGGGAAAAAGAGAAGGCAACAAATAAATATGTGGACAAAATTTGGTAAGACCTGCAACCATAGCCAGGATTTCTGCTTCTGCTGTAGACTCTACCTTAATGTTTCTTGCTATATTCCTATCTTATTAGATTCATTTACAATTTGCCAAAATATCCTTTGCCATCTTTCAAAAGAGCAACATACAACAACTCATTCCATGTGTCAGGGACACCTGGTAAGCACCAATGACTGCAATCCTGAGAAGCTTCAATTCTCTCTTGAAAAGTATAATTTTTGAAAAAAATTCGATATACGGAAGGATGTGCATCAGCTCGATAATACGAAAGCTTGCTGATGTTCAGATACAGAACACGAGTCTTCATTTTCCGAAGAGTGCTTTCAAGTATTTCCAGTTGTATAGGTGTCGGCTTTATGTATGTTTGGTTGCTAGGAATTGGCTCAGTTGCCAAGTTGCATCCTCTACCTGTGCTCCACTTCCCTCTGCATATTAAGCCACATGAAGGTAAAGATGACACAGTTAAAGCTTAAGTAACGGAAAGCAAAATAGATCATCACTTACTTGAAATGCGTTGGTGAAAATCCTCTGAAAACAACTTGAGTTTTGTTAGAATCAATGTGCTTGTCAACCCATTTCCTCCAAGTAGTAAGGCCTTTTCTGTATGCTTCATTTACATCTAGCTGCGGATATAAGTTATCGCCTTCTTGAAAAAAGTTAACTCTGCAACCCAGGCATATGTTCATTTGTCAACAATGAATACAAGTTTATGTAAAAAGATGTCTACGGTACATACCCATTATTAGTTTTCTTAGGAACCCACCAGTGCCCTGAATCGAAAACAAGAACATCAGCATCGCGATACGCGGATGCTGCTTGCTCATCAATCAAGTCCAATCTTACAGTCTCCTGTGTAGATTTTGACACCCCAATACTCCTAACTAGAAATGCAGACCACACAAATGCCATGGTACAATTGTAGTCCTGGATTGAAAATAAGATCACATATACATTCCATCGATTCAATTACGCGTAGGCAGATATTGTTGGGTGCAAATTCATTGCAAGCATAGAAAGTTAAGAAAATAAAATTGCACAAGACTTGCCTTGTAAAATGTAGCGAAATCTCCATTACTTCTCACAATTCTCTTCTTGTCAGGAATTGCATTCCAAAGTATGCACGCCATAGACATGTACATATCCTATTCAAGGAGTCTCCTACAAAAACCAATTTCTTGCCTCGCAACCTCTCTAGGAAATCGGTTGCATTGAGGAAGCTGCAAAAGTACATTCATAATTAAAATCACCCTTGATGTTTAAGATCCACCAAATGGTAGGATCAAGAAAGATGGATTACCTGGGTATATTGTCCTTGCAACCTGCATTTCTTGGGTGAGATTGCCATTTCCATTGCCATTTTAAGTACTCATCATCAGGTCTCCCACTACCATGACAATCAAAGGATCGTGTTTCAAGGTAAGGACAAGAACCAGGAGCATAATACTGTTTTGGATCTTTGGCTATTATCCATCCACCCTCAAAAATATCACAATCACTAGAAAAACTAGTTGAGATTGGAACAGATCCCTCCCCTGTATACACCAATTTTCCAGCAAGATCAACACTTGATTTTTCGGAATTGTTTTTTACAGTGGTGGAGTTCTCAGCCGGAGTAGCTGCAGTCGACGTTCTACTCGGAGAGCGATGCCAATTAGTAAATCCAAATTTGAGATAGTATCTATCGAGATTTTCTTTAAGCAAGGGATTAGTTATTGAAGCAAAAAGAGATGGGAATATAAAGCTACTAACTGTAATAACAAGCATGGAAGCTCCAAGAAGATAACCGAAACCAACAAGTATTGATGTTGCTTTCTTCTTCACACCATGATGCGGCCATAGGGCTGGCAATGGATAACCGATATCCGGGATCCGTTTCCGATTATTCGAAATCCTATAGGATTTTATCCGTTATATTGGATACCGGATATCCGAATCCGATAACTTGTCGGATATTTCCTCTTAACCTATCGGAATCGGATTGGGCTCTATCCGATTGGTTAATATCCGATATCCGATAGGGTAGGAGCGTTAGTAAAGATGTGCAAGCAAATGCAATTCATAACTTTTTGTTAATGGTTTAATTACCTACCAATGAAATCAATAACTAGGCGACCATCGGAAGCTCGACCCGTAGCTTGATGGAAATAGGTCTCTCCATAAGGTAACTGAGCGGCAGGAGTATACTTCCCGGAGTAGAGTGAATTCCCAGTGTGAGCGAGGGAGTCCCCGAAGTTGAAAATGGACTTGTAGGACCCTAATACTGGATTAGACGTAGATACAAGGACACAGATTGAGAGGAACAGAGAGAAACAATAAGTCATAGCAGAGGAGAGAATGGAAAAAAAAAAAGGAAATTTTTATAAAATACACCCATTTGATAGTGTGCTTACAAAAATACTTGGCGAGATTGGGGTATACTCAAACAAATTGGGGTATACCCAATTTTAAAGGGACGCTTTTTGTGGGTTTTAGGGGGAGGCCTAATGGGTAAGTTACAAAACTATCCTTACCCATTAATAATCTTAATTACCCTAAATCAGTTTTTATTCTCTTCATTTCATCTTCTTCTCTTCTTCATCTTCATCTTCATCTTCCATCAACCAAAGCCATGTAAAAATCTTCAATTTTGATTTTCAAAAAAAATTGTTGACTCTACCAGCGAAAAGAAGACTATAAATGATGTTTAAACTCAAACCCATCATTGTGTTGTGTGATTTGATTGTTATATTAGGTTAGAAATCGAAAATTATGATTTCGTGTCTTTCTACTGCAAGGTCGTGACATGCATATCTTGCCGACTTTTCATAACAGCCATGGTATAGCGTAAAAATTCAACAAATTTAGGCAGGTATTTTGAAGACCTTGCCTACTAATACAAATAGGAAGGGTATTTTTGAATACCTTGCATTAGGCCAAAAAATAGGAAGGGTATTTTTGAATACCTTGCCTACTAATAAATTTTTATGTCATCTCTCGTATGTCAAAAAACAAAAAGTCGGCAAGGTCTACGATGAAGATCATGCTAGCCACTTTTGTCCGGGCGAGTTGACGATGAAGATCTTCTTGAAGCCACTTTTGGCCGGCATGATCTTCATTAATCGACATTGCCGACTTTTCATGCTTTCAGAACTGAAAGTGTTGATTTATTCGTTGATTTTGAGTATGATTTCATATAACAGATTGCAATCCCCTTTTTTAGAAGTATTTCGGTTGTGTGCTTCATTTTCGTTGCAAGAGATTCAAAAAAAAAAAAAAAAAAAAATCATCAAAAATCATCCCACAAAAGTTCAATCAAAAACAAAATTTCATAACTTTCATAAGTTTTAATCTATTCAATCAATTTAAACTTAATTAATTAATCTAATCAAAATTTTAATGTTAATTAAACGAGGGCAATTTTGCCATTTTGAAAATACAAGGTTAAGGGGTGGTTTGGTTTTACTTCAAAATGACCCTATTTTGTCTTATTGGGTATACCCCAATCTAGCCAGGCAAAAATACACCCGTTTTTTTGATTATTTCTAAAATACACCCACTAACCAAAAAACAGTTAAGGTCCACCATATCAATATCTAACCGTACAACAACTATTTTCAATCAACGGTTCAGGATCGCTACCATATGCAAATTCCGGATGTATCCTTCGCACAACTAAAGTGTTGTGATTCTTGTGAAGAAATGTTGCTTTTCGTTTCTCCTCTCTCAGTCTCTCTTTCTATTCATTTCCTTCCGTTTCTCTAGAAATCAAACGGGGAACAACAACAAATGCATCAACATCAACATTAACTGATACAAGTTTGTTAGATCTATTCTTTTGATTGCAAGTTTGTTTTTCATCCTCTCCCTCTATGTATGGTTATTTGATTTAAATGATTTTGATTTTGTGAACAGGTTTATGATTATATTTTTTGATCAAATTAAATAAAATCCTAGATTTGAGATCCATTTCGAAACTTGGGTTGCTATTAATTTTTGTGTATTTGGGGGTTTTCTTAGTGCTGGGGGAATTGTGTGGATTTTAGTTTTTTTGGGGGGTTTACAGTGCAACATGTTGCCAATAATTCAAGTTGCTTTTTGTATGAGATTTCTTAATTGCAGGGTTAAGAGTCTGTTCTGTTAAATCAAGTTGTCATCATTGATGTTTGTGTTTGTGTTTGTATTGTAGAAATTATTAATGTTTAATGGAATATGAATGATGGGTTGTCTCTTCCTTACTCACCCAAAGTATTTGACAGAAGTCCTGAATGGTTTTGTGTTTGTTCGATATACTTGCCTGTTCGTGATGAAACTAGAAGTGGAAAGGAAACTGGAAGATGAAACAGTCCAGGGTATTCCAGACTTTTTGAGCCTAGTCAACTTAGTCAAGTTGACCCGATTTTAATGACACCTTGCTATATAACGTTTGTTAGCTGTTTTATTCAAAAAAACGGGACAAAATTATCAAATCGGGTGTATTTTAGAAATATTGTAAAAAACGGGTGTATTTTAGAAAACACATGTTCAAATGGGTGTATATTAGAAAAAGCCCCCAAAAAAAAATTAGACACGCAATAACACATCAACCTTGGTTAATTTTACCTGGCGAGATTGGGGTATACTCAAACTAATTGGGGTATACCCAATTTTATAGGGACTCTTTTTTAAGGGCAAAGGGGGAGGTCAATTGGTAAAGTTACAAAATTACCCTTTCTCATTATAACTCTAATTACTATCAAAATCAATTTTCTTTCTTCATTACATCTTCTTCTCTTCTTCTTCTCCTCCACAACCTTACCTTCAAGGCTCCATCACCCCACCACCACCAAAACTCGTCGATCAATTCGTTAAAATCGTCGATTCGAAAAAACTCCGATTAATCTTCATCAATGGATCCACCACGGAAGGAGGCAACTCGTATGAAACAATCTAATCGAAAACCCAATGAGTATAACCCTGGAATTGCAAATTTGGTTGCTAAGAAAGTGAAGAGAAAACGGTTGAAGAAGAAGGAATTGAACCCGCTCGAAACACGTGAAATGGTGCGCTTAAGAAAGTAAGGGAACACTTAAACTCACTCTAGTACTTCAATTTCATGTTTGCATGTCAAATTAGGTGGAAAAATCGAATTTGTGAATTGGCGATTACGGCGCAAGCAAGGTTTTTTTATCGATCTTTTGGGATTTCATAGTTAGTGTTTGTAGGAAGGGTATAAGTTTGAAGAACTTGCCTCGTATAGTTTCTCAGAATCGCTACTAGCAGGCTTGAGGTTATTCATCTCGTATACATTGCCGGGCGTCTTTTGTTTTTTAATGAAGCCGTAAGTTTTTGTTTTGTACCCTTCGGCTACTTCTATTGAATGTTTCTGATGCCTAAAGTTTTTAATCCCTAAGGGTAGTTATATAAAACCATGCCGGCGTTTTGTCAGCCGGCGATGTGTGTGTAATGGACCTTGCCGACCAGTTTAGTGAAAATTTCTTGTTTTTTTTGTGCGCCGGAAGGCTATTTTGATGATACAATGCCGGCGTTGTTTAGCCGGCACTCATCTTTTGGTCAACCTTACAGAGGCTATTGTTCCATAGGATATGTTGAATATATCTAACCTCGCCGGCATGTAATGTTTTTTTCTGAATTGTTCTTGTTCGATTGCGAATGGCAAAGAAGAAAGCGGCTCTCGAAAGCATCTCTTAGTCCTCCTTCAAACCCTCCTCGTGTTGGTGATAAACTATTGTCTTCAAAACATCGAGGGGTGTATGTTGTGCCCTAACGACAAAGGTCTTAGAACCATTATCCGAACCCAATGATTCGACGAGACTCAGATGAAGACCAATCAATTCCATCCGGTAGAAGAGGTGATGATGATGATGTTGATGAAACCAATCCCGGCTTGGAGGAGGTAACAACGATGATGATGATGATGGTGGTGATCAAGACATGCATGAGGTGGGGGAGGTAATGATGATGGTGATGATGATGATGGTAATGGAGATAAAGGTAAGAATATCATCGAAGATGAAATTGTTGAAGAGGAAGAGGAACAAGAAGAAGAAGAGATGGAGATGGAGAAGGAGAACAAACTCTAGCTGTTGCAGACAAGCCACCGAAGCTTCGGCTTCAACTTCAACCGAACGAAGAAGAGGGTGATCACTAAACCGGCTGATTCTCACATGCCTCCCAAACACTTGATGGTTGCACCGAAAGAAGGTGAGCCTCAAAAGGGACCCCAGCAGATGGTGGAGTCTGTTCTTTTTGGATACAAACACTCTTGGGCATGTACGATCCATAATACTATCGTAAGTAATCTTAATCCGTCTTTGTTATTTATTCAAGTGTGTAACTATCTTAATTAAATTTGCATCAAGTGTTTGTATTTCTTTTCATTTTCTTTTTTTGGTATTTAGGATCACAAGCATGCCATCCGTCTCATGAGGCGCCAAGCTTCGTGTTCGGTGATGCATACTTGGAATCTTGACTTGGAATGTGAGGAGGTGAAAGTGATTGTGAGGAACTCCGGGTTGTTGCTGCGGTGGAGAGTTCGAATATTAATCATGATAGAGTTACCATCTCTCGCATTCCGTGAGCGGTTCTATGGAGAGACCGACACTGTTATTCCCATTCGGTGAGATGGCGATAACTCCCGATGATGCTCAACAAATTCTAGGCCTCGAGGTTGATGGAAAAGAGGGTCGAGGGATTCGATAATGCCATTTCTTTCGAGAAGATTTACGAATTGAGCAAGAAACTGTTTCGGTTGAGTCGGTCGGGACGGATGATGTTCTTGACAAGAAGGATGGTCGACTAATTAAGAAGTTTAATGTGAAGAAGTTGAGGGACAAACTATGGAAGACTCGGAAATCCTTGATAGTGAAGGAATGGTGCACCCGGTGCGAATCAATGCTACCGCGGCCGCTTATTTGCTATACACCCCGGGCAGATGTATCTTCCCGTGATTCCGGAAACCAAGTCGAGGCCATTACTTGCAACTATTGGATCCCTTACATGAGATGCGTGGGTATTCTTGGGGTACTGCGGTGGTTGCCTTCTTGAACAATGAGTTGACAAAATCTTCTAGGGCACTCACTAAGCAAGTTAACGGAAACACATGTCTCTTCCAGGTAATTTTATTGTTTAAAACATTTATATTTGCAAATCTCGTAAGATAAGGGTTCTTACTAAACTTTTTTTTTCTTTTTGCATAGGTTTGGATATATGAACGCTTTCCTTCTTTGTTCAAAGACAACTCTTACGTCAAAGTGGATAACAGTGTTCCGTTACATTTGCCAAGAGCTCAAAGGTACAGTTTTAAGGGTACTCAGGATAAGGATATGCCGCAAAATCTTATGAAACTCCGACCCGCCATCGACAGATTGATCATGGAAGAGGTGATATTTGATCCGTATCGGGAGGATAGAAATCAAGGTTTAATCCCAAGGAGAAATGAAGTTGTTGCATTATACTATGGACCCTTGATGACTGTGTTTGAAGGATTTTCAATGTACGATCCACATCGGGTAATGCGACAATTGGGTTACGTCCAAGAAGAACCTCATTTCGATGAAGAACCGTTCTTTACCGTGAACCGGGATCATCGCACCACCTCCCAAAAAAACTATTAACGTCTCTTACGATCCAGCGCCAACTCAAGAACATTGGGACAATAGACGGGGCCGTAACATCGATGTGAGTCTTTCTGGACGAGGTGACCACCGGTCATGAAGCTACAGAGAAATACATGGCGTGGTACTTGGGTTGGGCTCGTCCTACTGTGATTAGGCCAATGACTCTTTCAAGAAGCGGCTCGTAAGAAGAAGATGGAATCGAAAGACCCAAAGAACAATGCTTAAGATATTTGTAAGTATTTTAGAGTTGCTCTTACTATTTTAAGATTGATTGCATTACCGAATCATTCTATTAATTGTTTATTGTTTAATTGAATATAGAAGGATGGGTTGAAGACCTTTGTCGTGGTTTTATGTTGCGCGAAAGATAGAGGAGAACTTGTGCAAAGCAAGCACATTGACTATGCTTGCAATGTTGACAATGAGGATGCCCATCTATTGTTCAAGCAACTTCAAGCTCAAGTAAAGGCGGAAGAAAAAGCTATTAAGGATGCACAAGCCAAGACAAAGGCCGATAAAAGAGGACTCGTAGTGCTCCTGGTGGTGAAGGTATCAGCAGTGGGTCGTGGTGGTGAAGGTAGCAGCCGGTGGTCGTGGTGGTGAAGGTAGTGTTCCTAAACGGGGCCGTGGTCGTGGTCGTGCTCTTGGTCGTGGCCAATGAATTCTTTCCTAGTTCATTTTTTTATGTTGTGGTGGACAAATGTTTAAGTTAATGGTGTGGACAAATGTTTTTTTACGGTTTATGGGACATGTTTCGTATTTTGGACAAAAATGTTGGATGAATGAATGGTTTGTTTAGCTATATAAAGTGTCAATACATTTGCCGGCATGCTTTTTTTTAAGCTACCCTCGGCTGTCCTGTGGCCGGCAAGTTTGTGAAATGACAAATTGCCGGCCTGCCAACAAAATTGGGGAATTACTGTGGCCGGCAAGGTTGTGAAATGACACATTGCCGCCCCCGTCAACAAAAATTGGGAATTACCAGGGACGGCAAGGTTGTGAAATGACAGATCGCCGCCCTGTCAACAAAAACTCGTGTAGTTACTTGGGCCGGCAAGGTAATATGATTCCTACCAAGTCGGGTTCAGTGTAGCCGGAAGGGTACTAAAATAGAGACCCCGCCGGCCGTATATTGAAAAAAAAATCATTCTTCTGATGCCTAAAATCATGTAAGGTCGGGAGGGAAACAAAACAGGAAAATGCCGGCGGTATTTTGGCCGGCATGCTAATGAACCCATACATTTTCGGCCGTTTTGGGACCCCGGCATTGTAGCAAATTTACGACCGTGCCGGCGTGTTCAAAATTCAAATTTTTGCAAGTACAATTGCATTGATTCACTTGTACTTGGACACTATAACGGCCAAATTTGGCCACCATCCTATAAATACACTACTTCTCTCTACAAAACAACATACAAATAGTTCCATATACTCTCCAAAGCTCATATCATCATACACTCCATCTAACTCACCCAATAGCTCTCTACAAACAACAATGGCATCATTTGATTCAAATGAAGATTTGGCAATCACCAAAGCATGGTACGCGGAAAATCGACTTAGACGGCAATCCTCCGAAAGGGAGGATTCCACAACCTTTTGGGCTAGAGTACACAACAAATTTTGCGGCGAGTTTGGGAATCCTAATGCAAGAAGTATTCAACAAGTCCATGCTAGACACCTAGTAATCGAAAATGCGATACTTGCTTTTTTAGCGCTCCAACCTCGGATTTTTAACACTCGCCCCTTCACCTTGTCCATTGCACAATTTGTAAGTAATTTTGTGGTTATTTTTTACGCAACCCATGTTGTTTTATCTTCCAATGAAACACCACTAACAAATGTAAGTTTGTTTTTGTGTTTTTGTAGCACGAAGTCATGAAAGCGCGCTACTTGGAGGAAAAGGGGGAAGCATTCGCGTTCGATGCAAGCTATCACTTCTTGGCACAAAGAATCCCGGAGGATAACCCGGAGTACTTGGATGCCGTATCGTCTTCGGAGGAGGAAGATTGATGGCTTTAGAAGTTTTTGTATTGGTTTTGTGGGTAGACCTCTATGTAAACCCTCACGAGACTATAACTCGTCCAATAGGGTCGCCTAGGGGTTCAAAGGCTTGATGCACATGCTAAGTGCATTCGTTTTTCCGTCGACAAAGATTAGGTTTTATGTTTCAATCAATGTAGTAACCAAAATTGAATGAATAAAGTAAATTACATCTTCCATATTATGTCAGCCGGCAAGTTTGTATTTTTTTTTGCATGCCGAGATTAGTATCATTAGGAAGGGTAGGAAATATTTACATGCCTACTTTTAAGATTGTTTGTCCAAGATAGTCGGCGTGTTCTTCATCCTAGGACCATTCCATGGATATATGGTCGGCCGAGTTTATTCAAAGTTGAAACTGCCGCATGAGTAGAACTGGCAGCTTATTCAAAGTGAAACCTTCCGCGTATGTTTGGTCGGAAGATTATTCAAACCAGATCTTGCTTAGGCTTTATGCATTTTCAAAACCAAAATTTTTAGATCGAATCGAACTCATATGACGGATCAAAAGGTTAATCTACTGAATTCATAATTTGAAAATTTTAATCTAAACTCAATTAATTAATCTAATCATAATTTTAGTGTTAATTAAACGAGGGCAATTTTGCCATTTTGAAAATACAAGGTTAAGGGGTGGCTTGGTTTTACTTCATAATGACCAGATTTTGTCTTATTGGGTATACCCCAATTAGTTTGAGTATACCCCAATCTCGCCAGGTAATTTTATGCTTCAAAAAAAAAAAAAAACTTGGTTAATTTTATTTTTTTCATCTGTTCTCGTGTTTTGAGCATATTTGTTCCCGTTGGCAAGGAGACACTGTTCCCGTTGGCAAGGATACATTTTAGTATTACTAATGTTTTGATATGTGAGTAGTGTATAAAGATTCATGGTTATCTACAGTCAATCGAAGCAGTTTGCAGGGCCTTGGATCAAGTCCATGTGGATGTCTTCCCAAACTAGTCCTGGTCAAGTATTGCAATTTTTGTATAGTGCCTTTGACAAATATTTCGAGAAAAGAAAAGAATGAAAAGCTAATCGATCTTTAACAGATTGTAAAATAAGCCCTGACACACTCTATAAGAAAAATAAAAATAAATAAAAACGAAGCCAGAGATGCTACCTAAACAATGTAGAGCTTCAAGGGAAAAAGAAGACACACATCACATGCAAAAACACTAACATACAATTTTAATAAGCTCTTCACTTAAGATCTTCCTTTACATACAATTTTGCTTTAGGGTATCACAACCCAAAAGCAATGGATGTTTTTATATATTTGGGTACACGGTCCAGTGACGGATGTGGGGGTGGCTTAGGTAGGCTACGGCCCCCCCCCCAAACCAAAAGTTTGGAAAAGTTTGCTTAGGCAAGCCTAATTGTCCAAAAGTTATTGATTAGCCCAGGATAAAAATTTTAATTAGCTCATCGACATATTCACATGATTTTTTCTGATTTTGATTAATTCTTTTGAAGAATGTCATTTTATGTTTATGTTACTTAGAAATTAGAGTCAACAATGGAACTTACCCCCACTCCACCACAACCTGATCAATTTAGGTCATGTTGTTTCCAAATATTTACCCAAATTTGACCCATGTATAAACTAAAAATTAGCCCAATATCAAAATATATGTTAACATGATGTTTTCTTCCCATCTCCTTTTTTTTCTTTTTGCAAACAATAACAAAAAAATGATGTTTAAATATCCCGATGCTCATGATCTGATTTGAAAACCATACAAATATATAGAAATAACATTTAAAATTTCGGGCGGTCTTCGGCCACAATTTCATGTAATAATATTAATTTTAATATACACGTTGTTTGCGCAATTTAAAATATTGTTAAGTAGCGTGTAGCGTATTTCTCATTGTAAATAAATTTCAGGTATTTAGACTAGTACAATCTGGGTGTACGAAAAAAAAATAGCCCACCCGGGCACAAAATCCTGGATCCGTCACTGGGTACACCTCAAACAAATTGCTATCTCCTATTAGCAATTTTGCATATTCCAATGCTTATTAGTTAATTATTCTCTCCGTCCAAATTGTATAGGTAGGAAAGTCAAGTATCTTGTATTAAGAAAATTATATGCCTATATTACCCCTTCATTTTTGATCAAAACTAGATACGTTAAACTAGTTTAAATGCAACAATACTATTCCTCCCGTCCAGGTTATATTCGGGAAAATACAAATATTTTAGATTAAGAAAAATTCTAGGTTTCATAAAATTTCATCTCCTTTCTTGTTTTACCTTTTGTTACATTTTCAATACTAGAAACATCTAATTAATTTTGTTGATATCCATACATCATAAATATGGACATATATAAAAAAACCACACAGAAATTAGAATTCCGCCTATCTAGTTGGACAATTAAAAATCTCTTCTCCGCATATATAAATTGTACGAAGGGAGCTAAGTATCACTGTAATGACCCGACCCCCCTGTGACTACTCCCGCCCCAGCATGCTGAACGATAGAGTTTTCTGCCAACTTTGGAATTGATTGTGCTAAAAAGGCCTCAGTGTTAGGAAAGGACAAACCATTACCTATATATCATCCGGCAAACCCTACCGTCAAATCAGTGTTTTAGAATACCACCACCTTAAATTGGAGCAATCCTTGGCTCTGGAATATATTCAAGACCAAATCTCCCACGTTCCCGTCCAGCGTACTCTCCAACCCTCGACAGGTGGCCCTCGTCAGCTTTGATACCATTTCTAACAACTCAATCCTCAATCGATATTGTCCCCACTTAACCACTACGGTTATCTAGCAATGTGTCAATGGGCATCTCTACGTTCATCCAACAATAACTTCCCTAGAGGTCACCCATCCTATAACTACTTTCGCACGAGCACGCTAAACTTTAGAGTTTTCTGCCAACTCTGGAGACAATTGTGCTGAAAGGGTCTCGATGTTACAATTCGATAAACCATTGCCTATATTCCATTCGCCAAACCCTACCTGCCGAATCGAGGTATTATAATCACAATAAGGGTATACATGTAAAAAAAATACATAGGAATTAGAACTATGTCTATGTAGATGGAAAACAGAAAACAAAACTCTGCCTATATAACAAGGAAAGAGGGAGCAGTTAATATTGATAATTGATCAATTTGATCAATCCCTCCGGCTCAACATGCTGGCAGGGTCTCCAATAGAAGGGTGGGATCCAACTTTGCCCATGTAAAAAATTTATGCTTAAAAATAAAAATAAAATTGATATGGTATCGAGATCAATGAAAATCCATGGCACATATAAGACCACTTGATTTCTCCGTGGCACAAAATTTACCTTATAATTCAAATTCTAAATTCTATTTAGCGGCTCAAATGCGGCAGTGATCTGAAATCTGCTTCACTAGTTAAAATTTGTTTTTATCATATAGCTGAAAATTTATATTATAATCTCAAAAGCCGCTTCTAGTCCCAAATTCAACATTGCGATAAAAATGCACGCAATGATGCAATATTTTTCCCGCCAATTAAGAAATAGCATATGACTTAACATTTGTAGACTATATAACTGAATTCAATCCTGGAAACCAAGTTGTATCTCGTGACCGTAAAATTGTCGTCTGATATATTTATAGCTACATCTATTATCTTGTCCCAAATTTACCTCATAAAACAAAATATGTCGCGAGATCCAATGTTTATATTATTGATTAAAATTAATTAGGCCGCACTATCCAAAATCTGCCATGCGACTTAACATTTGCCTAGTAACTGAAAGTATAAATTGTGGCTTAGTTTTGTCCCAAATATACTGAAATGACGAGGATACTAAGTACAATACAATCTTTTCGATATCCACCTATTCAAGACACACCTCGAGTGATCTAATATAGACATAAATTGTCAAAAGGTGACAACTAAAATATGTACACACGATATATAGTCAAAGTCTGAAACTGAACCAACTATGAGATCAAACAAAGTGTTTGATTAACGTACGAGTGCGTTTACTTTCTTATAATTATAACGCGGAAAGTAAAGTAAAAGCACACAACAAGATTTTGTTAACGAGGAAACCGTAAATACAGGACCTAGTCCAGTTTTGAATACTCTCAGAATTAAGGCGCTACACAAGACTACTACCTACTTCGTATAGTTGAGACCAAGTAAACTAAATCCAAGTTCCTCAGTTCCTTCAGTATTCCTGAGCCAACTACCAATCCGGTCTACATATGTGAATCCTAAGATAGAGTCCACTATCTTAAGTCGCTTCACCGGCCCTCTGTGAGGACTTCTAGCACTCAACCCTTTTGGATCGTATTTCGAAAAAGTAAAGAACTAATCTGTTTTATTAAACGCTCTATACATCTCTCAGATCAATAAGTTAATCATAGACAAGTTGAGTTACAAAGAATTTTTTGTTTAATATATATAAACTCATTCATATCGATTTAGATCAACTAGGATTAGGATTACGAAATAATCAAACCTTAGTTCACAATCTATCTGTTCCTGAACATAAACACCAAATGATAGGTTCTCGATCTAGACAAGAATCTATAAAAGGTCTATCAGGATAAACAAGCTTTTCAGATCCCGGTCAATCAAGTGTTCACCAAGTATCACAATGATCAGAACACCAATAGAGAAAATATTATATTCTTCAAATCTTTAGTCTTCAAAGAACTTTCATAAACAACTTGATTCCCTTATGATCGATTACACATAGAACAAAGTTTGCTAACTATGGATGATCACAAGTCCTATCTTCAGAACTTAAATCAATAAAGAGAGTATGGAATCGTCGATCATTGATCTAGTTCGAGTGACCTTATATCACAAGAGAAGGATCACATAATGAACAACTTAGGTAATATCAAGGGTTAACTATTCGCTAGTCAATCAAATAAATAATCGAAACTAAAATAACAATACGATTCTAGTTTCTCAACAACGGTACTGCTAGACGCTTCTTGATCTTAAAGAAGTCTTTAAATAAAGTGCACGTAATACATTTAACCTAATTAGGATACTCTCCTCTCCGATGAGCATTACAAGAATACTACTAGTGGGCTTACCTAAAAAAATGTGTATTACGGGATAAGTTTGCAAGAAAGACAAACTTCACTATTTATAATGAACAAGATGGTTTGGATACCAAGGAATTTCCAAATCCGAGAATACCAAAGATATGCAATAAATATTTATTTTCGGTTTTGTATAATTCTAATTGTAATCCAACTAATATATCGAAATTTCTCTTAGATGACAACCAAATATTAGATAGCATATAAGTATACATTACTAATATAACTACAAGACATATCTTTAATTACTGGGAAATTAAAGACCTAAGAATATCAAAGATATTATGGAATATTCGGTTTGGGATCTCACCTTGAGTATCCAAGAAAATGCTTGAACATTAAGTAATATGAGTTTAGCATATGTTCAAAATATTACGTCGATATTGTGAACTTTCCATATTTACCAGATAAAGATTTCCGATAGATATTCAAACGTTAAGTTTATACATAGCCGAAATCAGAAAACTTTTATTTGGATAATGTTAAGGATACTGAAGGAACTGAGTAACTAGGGGTAGTTTACTTAGTATCAATTAGACGAAGTTGCGATATTCAATTTGTATAGCGTAATTCGAGAGTATTCAAAACTGGACTAGATCCCGAGATTTTTTTGCCGATAGGTTCCATGTTAACAAAACTATCGTGTTTGCGTGTTTTTACTTTTTGCACGGTAAAGTTATTTTAAATAAAGTTTTTTTATTCCTAGACTCATATGCTTGAAAGCCATTGGATTAGAAAGATTTTTAGTGTGCTTACCCTCGTTTTTTCAAAGTACTTCCGAAATAAAGTTGATTCTAAATTTTAGCTTCTTCTCAATCAATAAAAGAATTAACTTACTCACAATTGCATGGTACCAAGAAATAATGATAAAATTCTTGAAGTTTATATATATTTTTATGACATATTTTAAAAAAAAAAAGTTCTACCTTAATATATGCTTTTAGTATGTTGGATAGTATAACTTTTATTTGTATTTGGTTTTATTTCTTGTTGTTGTATACAGTTTTAGAAGTTTTAATATATTTGTTTTAAGATATCTGCTTCTTGCCTACATTGTCCCCATGGTTAGAATATTGGCCTGGTAACCATTACCATTTGACACTCCCGTGTGTTCTTGTGAGTCATGAAGTTGTCGCTCTACCGAGAGTTGATGAATTTGGGAATCCTCTTCCACGTAGGTATATATTTAGCATGGAGAGTTTAGATGGGTTTGGAAGAATTAAGGTAAAGAGGCTGAAGGAGTTTATTTATATATTTGTTCAAGTACTGGTACAGGTGAACCGTGCAGTGGCACTACAATCTTTGGATTCGTTATGTTAAATGGAATTCAGATGGCAGCAGACCGCAAAATAACTAGTCAATATAGTGGAAAAGAAATGGGTTCGATCCAAAAGCTTTCTCAGATTGGCCATATTGGAGTTGCAATTGCCGGAGATAAAGATAAAGCTCAGGCTCTACTCGATCAGTTGAAAAATATTGTATGTATTCTTATTATCAGTTGAAAAATATTTTCCATATTCTTATAGGTGTTATTAGGAATCTAATGGTTTTCCAATATCTGGGATAACTGTTGGAGGGAATAAGCGTGCAAGAATTTTTCCTTGTAATATGAAGAAGAATGTGTACATACGTATTTGTCAACTACGGACCTCCATAATAATTAATTCACGAGTTAACCATAAGGTCCGTGAACCATCAAGCAAATTATGGTTTTGTAACTATCGAATTCTTCACAGTTCGCGAACTCAATATGTCTCGGAGTCAACATAATTTGCTTAGAGTTGCAAGCTATGTAATAATTGAATAAAATAAATGAATAAAAAAAGAATTATCATGTAAAAATTTTCATATGTGGTCAATACTAAACATGTTCGTTTGTGAAACCAGGGTCATGAGTCACTTTGGTACTATAATGAGATAAGGGAAATATGTTGAACAACCTTACAACTATCTCTGTTAAAACGGTAAGATAAACATCCAAATTGGTGGTTGTTATTCTATTATGTTATATCCTCTTAATGGATGAGAACTATTGAAAGTATAAAGAGGTGAGTCCATCTTCTTATTAGACATGTTATTGATATCCCATATACGTAGACTTTGAGAGAAAATGATGCTTCATTCTCAATAGTGGTTGTTGATTTCAACTAGTGTTTTGGATGTCTTGCTGGTATGAATCAGATATATAACAACACTTATATTTTATTGGTTCAAGATCTTAGTGTAGGGTAAGGTCCATTAATGTAATTTTTATCTACGGGTACTTCCCAATTTTTTTGGTACTTGTTAATTACATGAATATTCTATATTTTTGGTATACCTTCAATGATTTGAAGCTAGATTATCCAAGCAGTACTGGCATATCTATATTGCTAAAACACTAAAGTCAAGCACTACAAAAAAGATTACATACCAACTAGATATATCTGTTATATATATGAATACAATAATTGGGCTTAATCATAATAATATGAAACATGTTTGTTTCTTGGTGTTTAAACATGTGTTTTAATTCGTATATACAAATATATTGTTTTTCCATTATACATAAAACAATAACAATAAATAAAGTTTTTTCGCTAGAATAAAAAGCTATTAACACCTTGGAAGTTACGAGGAAGACATTGAAAATGTATCTATTGTATTATTCATCAAACTTATTTTAAATAATGGTTACAACTTTGAATAAGAAAACAAAAAGAATCCCCTCATTTGAATACATGTTTGAAAAAGTTAAGTTTTTTGAAAAGACTAACAAATCTTTAACACATAAATATTATTGTAAAGTTGTGCATGATACATAATTTAGAAGAAACAAACCGATTACATATGTCGTTTTTCTTTCCTTCAAATCAAACTTTTGATAAGAAAAAAAAAATCTATCGTGAATTAGTTGAAGTAAAAATTGGAATCATGAGAATCCAGATTTCCCATATTTTATTGTTTGGAATCCAAAAGTCGCTCATGCATTCGACAGTTTGGTTATCACGTTTGTTTTTTATTTTATTTTGTCATAATATGAGAGTTTGAATCTTGACATGGATTGCGAAATCGCTTTTCCAATTCCAGATCTCATAAATTTACCAGAACTCCACTATTTGAAGATTTGGAAAATCCATCTTTAACCAAGGGATTTAGCAAAGGATCTAAAAACTCACTCTCCAGAGTTAGAGTATATTAATTTTGGTCGTGTGAGTAGTGACGATGATATTAACATCACTGTGATATGATTGTCTTAGATAAGCACCATTCAAGTTTGTCTTAATGGTTAACTAACTCATTATTTCGAGAATTAATAAATAAGATTTCAGCACATGTTCAAATTGCTCATTTTTTCGACATCTTGAACTTTCCTATTTGGAAAACCCAATTTCCAAAAGCACACAAACCATAAAGTGTATGTGACTATAGAAATCGGTTTTGTATATTGGAATCGGCTCTACCATGACTCCTAATATAGGTAGGGATCCGTTCTACCCTGATTCCCAATATAGGTAGGGATCAGTTCTACCTTGAGTCCCTATATAAGTAAGGATCGGTTCTACCTTGATTCCCTATATAGGTTAATTAGGATCAGTCCAACCTTAGATGTACAATGAAATCCGGACCATCAATCCTATTGATTCCTTTCAACTACGAAACAAGTTCCTAAGTTTACTTACTTAAACTCATGTAATTAAAAATAGTTTTCAAGGTATGAAATCAATCTTAAGTTCACTACACAATCTAGTAACAAGTTACAAAGATTATGGCGATGTCGTAATTACGATGTTCAAAAGATAAACATTATACTTGTAAATCAATATACCACCATCATAAAAAGATGATCAAGTCTCTACCACTAGAGTATCATGTATATAACTTCGCATGTTATGTTTTCAATCTAAACGACTTGAAAGTAACGATATAGAAATGGAAACAAGTCAAGTCTTGTATTACTAACTTCAAGTAGAAGGATGATGTCTTCGATGATGTTGATACGTCTTCAGAGTTATAATTATATGTCTTAGTACATCTCTAGACTTCCTAGTCCAACCTAAAAAAGTTGACTCTAGTAGTTCTAATCAAGCGTCTCTTGGGTTTTGATAATAAAATATGGCAACCAACCTTGACATACCAGCGCTTGGCGGGTTCAAACGAGTAATGCTCTAACAAATATTGTAATCAAGGAGAGTAAATATTTTTGTGAGAGGTAACAGATTTTGATATGCGATGGTTGGAATATTGGAATAATCACTATTACAATTTGAGATTCCCTTATGTTCTAGAGAGTGATATAGCTCTTAGTCAGTTAAGGAATCTTACACCGCCTTAATATGGATTAAGAGATGTTCTTAGGTCTTCTTTTGGGTTTCTGATACGTGCTATAGCTATTGGAGGTCAGGTTGCAGACCCTCATGATATAATGGATTTGAGGCATAGTCACTCTATATAGGTCTTGCTCATGTCATGGAGTATGATCTTTAAACAATACATGTATTTATCAATTATGCAAACTTACTATAATGCATCAATATAGGTAACAATGATGAGTTGAAACCAACAAAACTCACACATGGTAATACCGAATTACCAAGAGACTGTTAAGGACTTACTTTGGTACTTTCTTCGATTGAATTCAATCTAGTACGTAGGAATTTTTTGACTTAATGGCAAATAACATCACAATTATATATAAAAAATAAACAAATTTTTTTGAGTTGTAATTTTTAGATATTTTGATGATCATGGAGATATATGATCATAGATTAGAATTGCTCATATAAAGCTCCTAGTTATGGAACAAGAGTATTCTCTAAAACTACTGTTTTTTTATTATAGTTCTTGCTCAAGTATTACATATGAGATTCACTGCCTATTTATAGGCTTTGTTAGACATACAATACACACTCTAGTTCTAACTAGAGTTTTCTGATTTTTCTATAACTTTTAGATAAACTTTTGACCGCCTATGCAACACATCCAATTTCCAAGTTTTAGCAATCTGATCAATCAAGTGATCTACAGTTTTCATATAAGCTGAAGCATATTGGGAAGATAGTGGTTTCTTCCAACCGTGAGTCCAAACCTCTTTTTATATGGATATGCTCCTGCCATTTCCTACCTCCGAGCATCAATTTTCTCTAATAGTCTCCGAACCTCTACAAATACCTTTCCAAATCGAAGAACCTTGTTGTTCATTTACATGATAAAGAGGATTATGAGTTGGAAAATACTTACGTTTCATTATTGTAGAAAAAAAAAAAGGATTTTTCTTCGGTGATTAATCTCCATACGAGCTTCCTAAGAAGAGCAATATTCATAACACCAGTTTCTTTAATTTTTAGACCATCTAAAACTGTAGGTTGAGCAACAGTGTCCTATCCAACCAACTGCATGATTTTATTATGTTTTTTTTTTTAAGCAGAAAATTCGTTTAGATCATATCGAACTTGTCAGTTAACACTTTAGGCATAAGAAACACACTTAAATGATGTGAAGCTAATGATCCTAATATTGTTTGATTAAGAACAGTCATTGCCGACTGATTAAGATGTTTCCCTTGCCACAAAGCTAGCCTATTACCAAAATTTTCCTCTAGAGGACCAAAGTTTATTCTTTATTTCTCTGAATCAAGAGCAGTACACCCAAATACTTATCTTGTAATGCAATCTCCTAATATAAGAATACTAGCAATCTGATTCTTATTATTTGGATTAGTCTTCGGACTAAAGGCGAGACCTGACTTTTCAAAATTGATTGACTGTCTCGAACACTTACTAAACATGGATTATCTCCTCTAAATGTTTATCTCCAGAAATAGTGGCCCTAGTAAATATTAGACAGTCGCCCACGGAGAACAATGACCAGTGGATGGACTATTCTTAGTAACGTTCCCTAATACCTTGAATACTACCATCATACTCAGTTTTAATAAGAAGACAAGACAAAGATTCCACACATATTATAAAGAGATAGGGGGCAAGGGGTATCCTTGTTTAAGACCCCTTGTGGATAAACCACATCAGCGGGATTGCCATTAAGAAGAATGGAAGCCAAAACAGTTGAAACACACTCATAAATCATTTCACACCAATGTTCATGAAGTTCTAGTTGCTTAAGACCTGCAACCAAAAAATTCCACTCAATCCTATCAAACACTTTCCACATATCAAGCTTAACTTCCATCAGACCCTCTCCACTTTATACTTTTCCATTGTGTCCACGATTTCATGTATTATAACTATTTTATCGGTTATTAACCTAGATGAGAGGAAGGCAGCTTGACAGGGACTTATAAATTTATCCATGACCTTTTTTAACATACTAGCTAAGATCCTAGAGATAACTTTGTAAGTTATATTACTAACATTGATTGGTCTATAGTCAGAGGCACTCTTAGGAATTTCATCACTTTACTCTTACCATAATGGCACAACTTATTTGCCATGCCACCTAGTAGTTCATGAAAAATACAAAATTTTGTCATGGTGCAGAATAGGCATGAGGTAGATTATGTATAGATTATTAGTAGGGCCGGATGCTCTAGCTTCTCCTGGTAAATGCCCACGACTAAGTGGACCTAACTCACATAGGCCCAGCCTGCTAATATTCAGCGATTAGATAATCCGAATTCTATCTGTTTTGCCCTATAAATCTCAGCCATGAGAGAAGCCAGGAAACCAGATCAACTTCTCTGGCCGCCTCATGTAGGGTTTCCCATCTCTCTTTTTCTAGATTGGAAAAATTAGGGTTTTAATCTCTTTTTCTAGATTGGAAAAATTAGGGTTTTAATTTTGTTTCTTCAGAATAACTTGTTTTCATCGTGTAGATTGAAATAAGTGCTGGATTTAACAATGACGATATTGTAAGGCTAAGTCCTATGGGCTAGATTGGATTGCTAGATTGGACAAAAAGTGTTGCAAATCATGAAAAAAGTGTGGGAAAAAAGTTAACACTCAATATGGCTACTTCTCTCTCCTAGCATTTGCTCGCAGTCGCACTATCGGCGAGATTGAAATGCTGAATGGTGCGGCGCGCAAAAAGTGATGCAAACGCTGGATGGTTCGGCGTTGTACGAATATTCCAGAGAATAACGCCGAATGGTTAGGCGCTAGGATGGAGGATGTTCCATTCGGCGTTCGGATTCAACGCTGCTCCATCCAGCGCTTGACCTTATTTTTTAACCAACGGCTATTTTTTTCCAAATTCCATTTCTACATGTTTGGCAATTTGTTTCAATCGTATTTTGTTTCAAAATTTGGGTTTCAAAATTTGAAAATTTATCAAAGTAAATGTAGCCGTTTGAGAATTTGTAATCTTCCATTACATTACAAAACAAAGTTACAATGTTTTTTGAAGAAACTAAAAAGTACATTGAAATTGAAATCCTACTTCTAAATAACTTAAAACATAAAAAACTACATTGAAATTGAAATCCTACTTCTAAATAACTTAAAACATAAAAAACTACATTGAAATTGAAATCCTACTTCTAAATAACTTAAAATCCCATATCACTTTAGTTTAAGGGATAAGGTCCAAACCATAACGGGCTAAAATCTCGTTTCTTCCATATTTTGTAGATGGGTCTCTCACATTCTTGTAATTCATCCAAGGGTTGTCGTAGGATCTTCATTTCCGATTCTCTTTGTTGCGTTTGTGCCAAGATTGAAGAGCTTTCCATGTTCTTCCTTAGATACTTCTTCCTCTTTTCATATTTGGCCTCTCTTTGTGCTTGTGCGTTTTCAAGAAGTTCGATGAGTTTATCCATTTTTTCATCTGATTTCTGCGATGCTTTAGCCTCACGAGCCTTTTTCTTTGCTTTATCTCTACCTTCACTTCTAACATCATCAGGGATATGGCTTATAGCCGCTGTGGGAACCTGCTTAATCCATTGGACATGCTCTCCATGCCCAGTGAAAACAATCGACACTACCAAGCATACCAGGAAATCCTCGAGCTTCATTTTCTGCTAAAATCCTTTCAGTATCTTAAGCGGTAGGTTGACGCATGTATCGACCATTATAAATCCAAATAATTGCATCCATAAACTTCATAGCATAATAGTAGATAGTGGTGGCTCCCATTTGTGTGTAATCATCTAAGGAATCCGGTGCAATGCCTTTGGCAAAATGTTTCATGACGGCAATCATTTTCATATATGGACTATGACCAGGAATACCGCAAGCATCGGTTTTTGGCGAAAATCATGGTCATAATCACAAACTTGCTCTAAAATTCTCAAAAAAAGTGGACGAGGCAAAGCAAACCGACCTTTGAACTTCTTTGGCCCATACATACATTTGAAGTTGAAGTATTGATGCATCATACGAGCATCTGCATCTACACGTTTTCTATGCACTGACTGACGGGTCTTGACTTCATTCGGGACGGGTTGATGTATTCCCCGCCTCCTCTGAGTCTCCAAAAGTTTAGCAACTGCTATAACATTCGTCTCAATATCATCTTCATCATCCGGAAGGCCTAACAAAATTATTCTCAAAGCTCCCTGCATAATGTACCTAATACATCAAATAAATAAAGTATTAACACTCCATAAAAACTTAAAAACACTCCATAAAAATAAATCATAACACTCCATAAACAACAAATAAACAAAATATAACACTCCATAAACAACAAATAAACAAAGGAAATTATGCGGGAAATATATTTCATTCCATAAACAAAATATAACACTCCATAAAAATAAAACAAAACTTAAACACTCCATAAAAATAAATAGTACTTAAAAGTATAACACTCCATATGGTTTCATAAACACTACGACAAGTAATTTAATTCAGGTCAAAGGAAATTATGCGGTTGTTGGCTGAACTGAGTATCATAAACAATATTAGGCTCGCTTTCCCCCAACAACGCATCGGTAAATTCATTTCCTCCTTGTTGATATTGTGCATTTCCTTGTTGTGATGTAGTAGCTCCATCTTCGACCCTAGGAGTGTAAAATCCTTGACCCGTAGCCCATTCATATGAACCACCTAATGTGAGGTCTTGTGATGTAAAAGCTTCATTTGGATTGTTTGGAGCATGGATAGATGGTAAGGAAGAAGATGTAGATCTGCCAGATGAGGAACATGAAGTTGTAACCAATTTGTACGACTCGTCCCATGCGACTTGACGAGCTCCAAGCTGGAATGAACATGATTTTTCCATAAACCTAATGCAATCATCCTACAAGGATATAAATTAGAGAATTTAGTCGAATATTCAAGAAACTTGAAATGAAAATGAGTACAAAATGTAAATGTACTTACTACTGTCAAATTCATCTCCCGAAAGTTATACGGACAAGGAACCCTTGGAACTGGTATTTGACGTTCTACGCCGGCTTCATTGGAAAATGGTAAAGTGAATTCTATCTCCTATAGCTTGTGACGGGGCTCATTCTCGTGTGTGATAAGTATATGTCTGCGACATCATGTCAGGAGGAGGGTGACTAGGAAACAAATTGCGAGGAAAAGCTGAGCTACCCACTGCTATCTCATCGACGTTTTGAGCGTGGTATGACTCAATGACATAAGGTACAACACTCTTCTTCGTCCACCAAGTGTTATATTGATCCTGTGGATCGTATAATAGTCATTGACCTCTACTACAATATCATCTACATCAATTGTTTCCAAATTTGGAGGATTTACGGGACTACAATCTCACCTCGTAATCCGCCTCGGGAATCTCTCTCGCCAAGTAACAACTAACTCTTGTGCGATTTTCAAAGTGAAAAAAGAACCTCTTTTTGGATACCTCTAGTGCATACTCATATTGGTCTCCCGCAAAGATACCGACTCTCTCGCCCATGGTTGCCAAATACATGATTCCCTTGTTCTAGTGTCAACTGTATTCTTGCGCTTTTTGACTGAGTGTTTCATAGTATCCTTCTGGCCTTATCGATGTCCTATCTTCCTTGATGCAATCCTAATTTTCTTGAAGAGACAAATCTTTGGGAAAATATCATGATGACCAGAAGGTGTCTGACAAAGTAAGGGTTGCATGTTGCGAAAGTAGTAATAGTACTAATACTCAAGTACCACAACCATGCCAACTAAATTTGTACCCCTGATTGACCAATCGTCGAGATATTTATAGGTATTACCTAACGAAGCTAGACCCCAATCATACTCCCCAACTCTATTCAAGTCATCCAATAACAAAACCCAACGTTTATCTACTTTTCCAAAAGAATGCACTAGAAGAAAATGACCAAAACACCACATAAAGAATGCTCGTGTCAATGTCACTGCACATTCAATATTATTCGCGGCCTTTTCTACTTTCAATGTAGTTTTCCAAGACAACTAAGGAAAATGTATTAGTCTTAGAGTCCCATGCACCATGATTTTTGATATCCGAAAAATAAAATCATTCAAAGCGGTGATATGTTAGATCACTACCCAATCATAAGATAACTATCGGTTGTTTACTAGGGCCACCAAAGGGGAATTCCCGTTAACATGTACCAATCTAAAGGAAGAAGGGCAATCTCAAACTCCCGAAAATGAAAGCTCCCGGTACTTTTCCACCATCTCTCGCCTACGGCTTCGACTAAGGCTCTATCCCCATTGGCTAAATCAAACTCAAAAACAGAGGAAAATCCACAATTATCACAAAATTGTTGTGCTAGCGGATTATCTTGCACTACAATCTTATAATATTTTTCAATGTCTTTGAAACTACCTCTAAAGCTTACTTTGCTGAGGGTCTTTCGTAACATCGTGACATACATGTTCATCACATTTCCATGATGAAACTATATCCAACCCATCTAGCATTTCATCCATACTACATGAAAAAAAATATCATTATCATTGTCATTCATTTTCATCCATACAAACTAAATGATCATTATCAATTCATCTATACAAACTAAATTATCATTATTATTCATTTTCATCCATACAAAACTAAATTATCATTATTAGTTCATCATACAAATAAGCATGGAATGAACTCATAATTTTTCACACTTCCATAAAAACAAGCAATCATAAACAAATACTTGTTTTGCTCATTTTCACCAATCAAAACTAAATTATCATTAACCCACAATTCTAAAAATCAATCAAAACATGGAATGCACAACCCTTCAAATAATCAAATTAAACCGTAACAATTCTAAAAATCAATTTCAATCACATATCATTTAAATCAGGTAAACATATCATCTAAATCATGCATTATATCAACTATCAATCATCAATTTCATCAAATTTTCATCATAATCAAAAATCAAGAAAAAAAAAACCTAAAATTTTAAATCCTTACCTCAATCAATTTCGTGGACGGAATTGAATGAAAATACTCTCAAACGATCAAGAAATTGATGGAGTACAAACCCACGGAAGGAATTGAGAAACAAACGCCTAGAATCACCGATCTACGAAGTGCATTTAGGGGTGTGTTTGAGAAAGAAAATAAAATGGGAAGAACTGAGGAAGAAGGGGCTTCTGCGCTGAGAAAACACGATTTTGGGACGCCGAACAGTTCAGCGTTTTCAACCTAGCTGACCAAGTCAAACACCGTTCGGTTGGGCGTTCGTTTGGACGCTGTAGTATTCGGCGTTAGACGCTCGCACTGCTCAAATGTTTACGCTAGATTGGCCATCCCATAGGGGTTAGTAGGTTGGCCAGGCTGACGTGGATGGCCAATCTAGCAGCTAGATATCTAGCCCATAGGACTTAGCCTAATGGTCTCGTTCGTCGTAATGGCTGTTAATCATGGCCTTGCCGACCACTCTATATATCACCACCCATATTCTGAGTTGAATCCCCTAAATCAAACTCTTTATTTGTTTCCCGGTGATTGATTCCAGATCTTTTCATGTAGTTTTGATTAGATCTAGGTTTTAATGTATGCTTGTTTCAATTTTTAGAAAGGGCTTATGATTAAAGAAATCTATAGACAAGCATATGGCCGAATCTATTCTATGTTGATTAACCTAATCTTCTCTATGAAGCCTCTTTTCAATCGATTGTTCTTTCTGTCTATTTTTGATTTTTTGATGTTGGTATTGTTTTTGGTGATGGAGGAGGATTAATATGATGATTGTTGCATAGTTCAGATGAGATTCATCTCTGATTAATTTAAACAGAAATTAGTCTTTCGCTCCTATCTGATCACTCCTTCCTTTTATCATTTGTTATTTCATTTTGTATTGTAAGAATTTGTGTGTCGATGATGATAAAACTAAGGCTTGTTTCTCAAGAACATTCGCAGTTGCCGCCTAAGAGCTTTCGCCTTTCGCCGGGCTTGAGAGTTAATGCTGTTTTATCCTTCCTTGGATGTCTGAGACACACTTATAGGAAAAATGTATATCTTAATTTTTAATTTCTGGCTAGGTTTTGATTTTTTGTGTTTTTGAGGAGAATTGAGTAAATATGGAGGTGATGATCTTTTCCCCATATTATCGACTATGATTATGATTTTTGTTTAAATCTCTTTCTCAACAGAAGAGGTTTTCCAAGCCAGGACTATTTCTGAGCTTAGTTTTGTTTATCTTTTTTATAGGTTTGTGTATTAAATTTTTATAAAGATTAATGAGTTGAATCATTCTGAAGCCTGGGATGATGTTATGTGTTTCTATTATGACATTTTCATACTGATTAGGCCTGTATTTTTGATTTTGATTTTTTTCTTGCTAGTTTTGAGTTTGACGGTACGCCATACTTATGTCCTGTTAGCTGGTGTGTTCGGATAACTTGTGGACATGAAGACTGAAACAACTCATATAGTGTGTTGTCCCCAGTAGCTTCTTCTCTCGTATTTGATGAGGTCGGAGCTTTTGTATCAGCACTACATTTTCTAAGTCAAATCTGACTAAGAACCTTTTTTTTTTTTTTTTTTTTTTTTTTTTTTGACAAAAACCTTAGTTTCATTTTTATTGTTTCACCAAGACCTAACAACTTTCATCAACAAAAAAAAAAAAAATTCTCTTCTGGTTTGTAAGGAGAAACATTGATGAATGAGAAGTTTGAGGGTCTGTGCAATTAATTTTAAGATTTTTTATGTGAATGAATTTGATGTTTTGGAGCCTGTGCAATTAATTCTGTCAACCAAAATAAACATTAAATGTTTTGGAACGGTTGCCTGTCTAGAGTTATTTTGTATTGGGAACATTATTTAAATACCTCTAGAATATAAGGCCTTCACAAATACCCCTATCAATTTTATTACTCCCTCCGTCCCACATATATAGGCGGAGAGAGACAATTCTCTTATATTAAGAAAATTGCATGGGATTCATAATTTTATATGTTTTTTCTTGTTTTACCCTTCGTCTTATCTCCAACACAATTATCTATGTACAATAAATATGGGTATATATGGAAAAGTTCATCTTGGAAAGCAAAGTCCGCCTTTTTAGTGGGACAAACAAAAACCAAAATTCCGCCTATATATATGGGACGGAGGGAGTAATACCTTTAAGTGGTATTTTTTAAGTGGATAATGAAAATGAACTAGTACTTTTTTGGATAATGAAAATGAACTAGTATGTTCTTGACGCGTGAAAACGTCAACCCAACTTCCTACGGAGGTTGAATTGACTTAATATAATTTTAGATATACCAAAAACTATACCCTAAAAACTTTCTCCCTCCGTCTCTAAAAGATAGGCAAGTTTCCTTATTTGGGTATGTCAAAAAAAATAGATTTGTTTTCATATGTGGAAAGTCAAATGTTATGATTTTATTAGTATACTCATAGAGGGACCAATTCTCTCTCTCCTTTTCTCTCTTAATATTAAGGGGGACCGCTTCTCTCATATCTCTTATAACAAATGAGTGGGGACGAGGATAGATTAGGAAAAAATATGAAAAAATGGCTATAATGATTGGTTTTCTTAATTTTTGTGAAAACCAAACTTGCATATCTTTTAGAGACGGAGGGAGTAAAATATACCCTTTAGGGGTATTTATGAAATCCTTAAGGGTATTTGTGAAGACTCTTGAAAAGGAGGGGTATTTTTTCAATTTCCACTTTTGTAAAAGGGTCTTAGTTCTTTCATCCTCATCTCTTTCTTGATACCCATTCTGCTTCCGCATTACTCAACCAAGAACTCCAAAACCAGTGCTTATGGAGCCTTCTAATAATCAACGCCGCCAGTTTCTTTCAAGAAAGTTTCCGCTTACTGGCTTTACTCTAACTCTTGTAATTGCAAGCGACTAGAGTGCCCCTGTTTCTGAATATCCATCTAAACCATTGCGTCTCTACAATTGAATGAACCTCAAATGCTCTGATATCTATCTTCCATCTTTGTTTATCCGACTTCATTGTTGTTTAGAAGAAACCCTCTTTGTCTTTTATTATTTGTTCTTTGTAAAATTGGAAAATTCATCGTGTTGACAAAACCAGATGACATCAATGATTTTGAAAAGTAGAACCAGATGGCATCAATCACTAACTTTGTGCTGTTAATGGCTGATTGAGTACTCTTTTTTATCACTGAATTTGATGTTTCATTAATTTTTTGTCGCTTAATTCCACCATTGGGAAAGAAAAGCTATCACCAGTGGGTTTGGTTGTGGATATGCACAGTTAAAATCGCTTAGTTCGTTGTTGAATTTTAATTCAAATTTACGTGGTTGAAGAAAATAGTGAACCAGTAAGAGTGATTGATTTAGTGGCAGGAAAACAGATCAAAAGACTCGATTCTTGTTATGGTGGTGGGTTTGGCAGGATTTGAAGATTATTTTTTACAGATTTGGCGGAAGAACATATGTATGCATTTAAGAAAGATGTTCGAAGAAATGTCTATGTAGTTGATATGCCCGTGAAGTTTTTTTTGCTGGGTTAGGATATGGTGTCATTTAGTTATTTCATAAGGGTATCTTGTTAACTAATTAGATGGTCAATGTTGGTCTATGAATGCATCAACTGCATCTTCTACGATCCAGACCCTAATTAAGCAATAAAGTTACGACCCTTTTACAAAATACTCTTTAATTCTATTGAATTGAACTGATTCTTGCGATTGTAATTAGCATCACTTAGTATGGATGGATACAACTTGCACCAAAAGCATAGGACGATACCTTACTCAAAGTCATTGACCTAACTATTAAAAATGTGGGTACAAATGTTATCTCTCTCCCTTACTCCAAGTCATCGACCTAACTATTGTAACCTCGATTAATGCACCCCGCGGACGTAAATCTCTCATTTACGCTATTTAGATTCTATTTCGCATTGTCATTACGTTTAGTTTTAGTTACATTGAAACACCGATTAGCCTCGATGCTCTGCGTCCTCCTTTATTTTATTATCCACCAATTAACTTTTTTAACTTTTTTTTTTTTTTTTTTTGAAGCATTCCACGAATTTACTGATTTCGATTATTGTATTCTACTTGCATTGCTCACAATGTAGTTAATAACGGATATCGGTTTGTCTCGGCCGAGGACCGGTACACTGGTACAACATTGTATCGGGGAGATTTCGGTTTCAAATATCGGTGCAATATCGGTTCTATATTTATATCTATAATTTATAGTGTTTCACACAAAATAAGATAAGATAAAAATGCATCAATTTTAGAAAAACAAAACAAGTTCATTAGAATCATAAGATCCTCCATATGAAGTTCAAATTGGAAAAGGGGAGCAACTTCACAACTTTAAAGTTCACTATCCAGAATGATAATTAAACATGGACATTACAATTTTAATCAAAATCATTTGATCCATCGTAAATGTCAATATCTTCAGTAGCTCCATCATCTCCACCAAGTAGTCCATAATTAGAGTCGCACATCAAGTCATCGGTATCATATCCATCATATTCGGTGAGTCGGGGTTAGATAAGTAGATTTGCGTCGAGAGGTACAAGCACCTTTACTAACAACCGGCCTACTTTCTTCACCAACAATATCCCCGCAAATTAAACAAAGTAACATTATCGCCTTCTACAACCAAGTCATCCAAATTCTTTAAAGCCAACCATTCATCATTGTCATCACGCTCATCCAGAAAAATAGGATCACGAGCTTTCGGATCATCATTATATTCACTGATTTCTTTGTATCGACACTCCAATTTCTTGTTATATTGGATAAAGACACTATCATTCAATTTCTGTTGTTTATGCGATTTCGCTTCTTTGAGTGCAACTGAAAGACGAAAGAATAATAGGTAAATATGCAATGAAACACGAAAGATAAATAGGTAAACTAAGTGTTTCATGCTTTGCTGCTTGTTGTGATAAGAAGACAAAGGTTTACAGGCATCTCATGTTCCTTGTTCAAACGAAAAAATAAGTGTAACCTTATTTGAAAGAATGTACAATTTAGTCAACAGAAAAGACAAGTAATACATGAACTTGAAAAAATGTAATTCAACAACAATATTACTAATCGCTGCAAGTAAGACTCAACAAGATTAGAATACTTACATTCGAAATGTGCTCCATTTCGCTCACACTGGGGAAGCGTAACAAGTAAGACTCAATACCCCGATTGCAAATTTTTTTAGGTTTGGGGCATCAATTCCCCCATATGTAATCCACCAATCATCTGTCATAAACACGGACAAAATAGTTATAAACATGAAAAGTTTACACAAACGTAATCAAACCTTCAGCTTACATAACAAACAAACTTACGAGGTTGATCTTTATCTCTTCTTTTTTGCAAGTCGGAGTTCCCAAGATCCCGTAAGAATCACTGTAGACTCTCAATTCAGTTGTAGCTTTCTCAAGTTCATCTTCATTGGGAATAAGCCTTTGCATTTCTTTGTATGAAGTCCCTTTTGATTTCTCTCGTACTTAGGATCATTATCCATTAAATGAGCAGGGATCTTGTAGAATATGGAAGGATTTAAATAATAAGCAAAGACAGGTGTAGAGCATGGTTGAAGTTACTCTTCCATCTTTTATCAAAGATATCCTTAATTATAGCCCAAGTATTATCATCTTCATCGAAATTCTTCTCGAGTTTGTCCCTTGCTATTTTCATTGCTTCATAAAAACAAGGCATTGTAGGTTTGCGCTCGATATCCACTAACCTTACAACCTTAACTAAAGGCTTTAGCACTCTACAAGAATAATCAACATCTTCCCAAAATGTACCGTTTGTAACAATTTTAAGTGCATTAATTCCCATATTTTCTTTTGCAAACCTCATGTTCAACCACTTATCATTCACAAACATTATCTGCAAATGAGTTTTATACTTTCGAAGACTTTCTAGTGTGTAGTACTGAGTAGCACACTACACCAAATTCTGGGGATTCAGAATAGAATTGAATCTGGCCATCGGTCGTTACAAAATTCTCGTTACAAATGGCCGCTATTTAAATTTTTTGTAACAAAAGTGAAGCCATTACTAAATTTTCAATATTTTGTAACAGAGGCTAGCCGTTATTTAATTTTTTTTTAGGCGTGCGAGTCACACGCTTGGTCACACCTGTGTCGTAACACTGAAATTTGTGCGTGTGTTATTCACACGCGTACTATTGTTTTCCACCCAAGATGATAACACTGGAGGATATTTCCTCCCATGCGTGATTTAGGTATACCCTAAATGAAAACCAGATCGAACTTTTCATTTTCTCTCTTTAAACTCTCCGCTCTCGGACTCTCTTCTCTTCCTCTCAAAGCTCACCCATGAAAACCCGGATCGAGTTTAAACCATCACAAAAATCTCGATCATAACAAAAATCTCAATCACCACAAAAATATCTTCCTTTCAGTCGATGAATCCATCTCTGTAACTTGATTTCGCAAAACCTAATCTCATAAGTTTTTCAATTTTTAGGGTTTTGTAGTTGCAGGAAATCCCACAATACACCCCTCACTATATTTTGTTAAACTAATCCATTCAAAAGATAATAGAAGAACAATTATGAATGTTTATTAACAACTTTCTTGAATCTTTACACAGGAAAATGGGATTACACTTATGAACTTACAAATGTTTCTCTCTTTCTCTCTCCTAATGACTTACTCTCCAATCCAAAGAGAGCTCCCTCACGACAGATCCACTCATCCCTTTATATAGGGTAGTACATAGTGAATGACAGCTAAGCTGTCCTTTATTTTCGGAAATGTCTTGCGAAGTGTCGCAGACGTACAAACATTCGTACTCGCGACACTTCTTAACTTTCGCCGTGGTTTCATATCCTCCTATCGTCATCCAATGCGTCATTTATATTTAACCTTCGCGACTGACTCGCAATGTTGTTATCCGTTGTCTTCGCGAGTTGTTGTTGTGGCGATATTATGATCCTACATCTTGCCTCTTCTCATGTCTTCTCTGCGAAGGAGAGAATGTCATGAGAATCGATATTTTTGAACCGCCGCAACCGTTTATTTGTACTTGTTTCAGATTTCCTTTTTCCATACGGACTTTTATTACGATGTCTACTCCTCCATTCGTTCTCGACACGTTTCTTCCAATCGTTTATTCTTAACCATTCACGTCCCTTTCACATTAAATGCTCTCGTTTCCCGAGGATGTTTTCTCTATATATATTTTTCATATCTTTCTCTTCTCCTCTTTCGTCTTCTCTCTGCAATTTTTCTTTTATCTTCTTCTTCTGCAAGTTGTGCTTCTATTACTATAAATCTTCAATATTTTTTATCATACCTTAATCTTCGATTCTTTATCCATTCCCATATTGATAATGGCTTCACTTAGTCGCATGTACAAACCTCGCTTTATTGAGATTCAGAAGAAGCTGCAAGGTGAAGGTTTCACCCTTTCTACCATTCCTAATCAAGGAGGTTCATCTATACTCACTGCCAAGCTTTTTTCTGATCATCAATGTGATGATCAAAAGATTATTGTTTCGCTAGGTCAACTTCTACAGACTTCCCATTCCTTTATATGATCCCGAGATGCCACTCTTTTATGAAATCCTTTCTCATCCGGACTTCTCGAGCTGTCTATCAACTATGCGGCGATTGTATCCGCCTAATCGCTCGAGTTTGCCTACTGTAGTGCTGCAAAGGATCTCTATACCCTAACAAGGCTGTAGATCCCGAATATGTAAATTTAGAAATAATCCCCGAGAAATACACCGTGGAAAACTTCTTTGAAAATTATGAAGTAATAGGCATGAGAAATAAGAAATCTCGCTGGGGCGCTCGGTTGAAAAGAAAGCATAATATCCCTGAGGATAAATTACTTATGCAAGATATCGACTGGCATTCGGGTAAAAACACTACTCCTCGCCACTCTAAAGATGAGAGGTGGTGGGTTGTTCCTTTGCTCTTAAGTGGACCTTACATAGCAGGTTCGCATGTACTCCCTGCAAATCTCGCAGGCTATCGTCCTTGGGAATTTAAGTGGCCCGAGGAGACGAAAGAGGTATGTCTCCATAGTTTGCTTTTGCAATCCCTCTTCCCTCTTGTATTCATTGAGTTTGTAAATTTTCCTGATTGCCAAACCGAGGAAAAGTTACAAGGCAAATCCACCGGCAAGCACCTTGGCAATACTTCGATCGCTACGGATGAAGTAAGAAATATCCTTTCTGTATTACTTAACAATATTGTTGCCTCTATTTCTTATCTTCATTTGTATGCGAAGGTTGACGCTGAGGAAACAATAGCTGCGAAGGTTAAAGGCAAAACTAAAGCCAATGCACGCAAGGATAAGTCTTACGCTCCACCATCTAAGAAGCGAAAAAGCTCAGCCTTCCTCTCATCTTAGCACAAATTCCGAGTCTTCCGATGAAGATGATAATGATAATGTTTTGGATTCAACTTTCCAAAATGAAGCTCAATCACCAATTCTCCTATGGATCAATTGTTCAAGATCTTCTCGGATTCTCTTCAAGGAATGGGAGATACTCACCGACTTCTATATGCGAAAGCCTCGCCACTGTATGCAATGCTACATTACTGGATGGCAATGACTCTTTCAAAGGAGTTTCTAGATCTGTATCCCCTAGCTTCTTAAATGCACTTAATTCGTTGGTATGTTCGACCTCATGTTTCCTTCCAACTTCATTTTTTAATCTATATCTTAATAGCCTTTTTATCTTTCTTCGCAGGCTGGAAAAACTTCTTTTGTGGTTTCCTCAGACCTTGAGAGGAGGTATAATATTCAATTGAAAAAGAATACCCAATCTTGCACAAGGATCAAAGAATTAGAAGCTGAGTCTGCGAAACATCGCGAAAAGATCCAACAATTGGAGACCGAGTTTTCTGCGCAAAGACAAAGTTACCACTCTCCGTAATGCTAATCAAAGAACTTTATGGTATAAAAATTTCTTCCCCTTATTATTTTATTTTATCAATTTCGTTGCTACCGACTTATCACTTTCGCAGATGTATATAACCTCTCCGAAGAAGCTATTCTTCTCCATTCATTTCCCGAGCCTATGGATATTGATACTCTTCTCGCTCATCTCAACAACTCTTTAAGTAGTTCGTCGAGTGTAATTAATACTCTTTCATTAAATGAACTCCAAACCAAGTACCGCCTCTTAGAAATTGAGCATGAGATCTAGTTTAAGTACAAACCAACCAGTTTAAACAAATGTACCTCGAGTCTCATGAGGAAACCAAAATTTTAAGGAAGAAAATTAGTGACCATATAGATGACAAAGATCGCATTGCTAATAATGGTGCCCTGCATTAGCAACATTTCAAAAGTCCCTTCTTGAAGTGCAAATGGAGCGAGATGAATTGCTTCGTCGAATTCTTTACTCACCGAGCGAGAAAACCAAATTCGCTCACTTCTTATTATAGATAATGACGATTAATTCGCTTGGGCCGCGAAAATCTTAGATAATGCCGGGAATAATTTAGGTGTTGATGTTAGTCTTCATACCGAGCATACTTCCTTGGTTAAAGATATAATATCCGATGAGAAGGTTACTTATTATACCATCGCTTCTTACCTCTCGCAATATTGTTTGTTGAGTTGTTAACTTATCGTTGTCTATTTGCAGAGTCCGAAAAGATTTCAAGCAAGAATTGAAGAACTTGAATCGAGAAAGCACAACTCGCAAAGAATCTCACTTTCATGAGAATAAGTATTCCAAGTTGAAGAATCAATTCCAAACTACAAAGTGGCGAATTTTAATAATGATGCCGTTCGTTTTCGCAATGAAGCCATGAAGTATGTTTGTAAAGATCATAAAATTCCTCTTTCTTTATATCCTTGGCTTTCCGAAGAAGTTCCTGAGAATTTGCCTATCTCAGACATTTCTGATAGTGAAGCTAGCAGAAGAAGAAAATTCTGGCAATGAGAATAATAGAATTGAAGGATCGAGTAGAGGAGAAGAATCGCCGAAGAGATAGTTCTTCTTGCTTCTTTTGTTGCGTGTAATATCTCAGGCATTTCGTGTCTTTTTGTAAACTTCTTGGGTTTGTTGTCCATAAATTCCATCTTCATTCCCTTTTCTTGACAATTTTTCCCTTGTAATATGATTGGCTAACATTATTAATGTATAACTCTTTCATGGGAAGATGGATAACAATATTTCATCTTTATAAGGAGATTCCACGTCAACCACGCAGAATAAAATGTTAGCTGATAATCCTTGTAAAGGTATCCTCATGTGAATCTCTCCTTTAGGTTTGTTCGCTATTCCGTTAAAACCATAAATTTTATATGTTGAAGGAATCAAATTTTCATCCTCTCTACCCATAGTCTTATAAGTATGGTAAAACAGAATATTCATCGAACTTCCAGTATCGATTAGGATTCTATTGATTGCCCAACAATTTTCTACTTCGTCATCTTCTCCATCAACTGGTCTTGGATTAATGTCCAGTCGCACCACTAACGGGCTATCATGTGCTTCTCTTCCTTTCGGCATTTCGTCTCGCAGAGAAAGAAATAGTTTTTAATCGCCAATCTTGCAATTGCGACTTTCTCGCCAGTTCATCACCTCTTTGTTATGAAAATCTCTTGCATATACTCTACTAAGCACGTTATCATGAAAGTCTTCGATTGTACGATATGAATGAACGATAGAATTGCAAAATAGATTTTTGGCCTTTGTTCCCACTTCTATTACGAGTGCTTCTTTTCCCTTCTTTGAAACCGTTTCTTTGTACTTCCGATGGTGGTGTTGTTAGTACTTGCTTCCTTTCTCTTCATTTTTTAGAAAATGAGCCAACTTCCCCGATCAATCATTCGGAGAATGATTCTCTTTATGTTTCGCAATCATTTGTTAAATGTCCATGAAAGCGATGGTAAGAACAATATTCATGACTTCGTCGCTTGGTGGTGGTTCACCGCTCGCATTCCATGGTGGTGGTACGTCCTCCATTACAAGTATAGCTTCCCAAATTTTCTCAACACTAGCATTTAGTGGTGGCATTCTTATCTCTTCCCATACCACTGCGATTTCTTGGCCTTCCATAGTTATTTCGCCTTTGTCCTCCATAAGTTTCTTGCATATGATCTAATCTCTCGAATTTTATTATTGTTGCCGCGGTTGTAGTAGTTCCTTTCTCTATCAAACTCCTCCCGATCTCGCTTCCCATAGCTACTATTTTCTATTTTGTCCATCATCAACTCCGTTTTCCGGTTGCCCTTGCGAAGTGGTCGCCACCGAGTTTAAAAATTTTGGTAATAAACTTGCATTCGCAGCGTTTGAACTTGTATTCGCAATCGGGTATGATTCCATTTCATTTTGTCTTTCTTCCAAAGCAATGTATTCTTCTTGAAGTTCTCGTAGGCTCACCATCGTAATCGTATTTTTAATTCCGAATATTTGGATGTATAGTAAACTTGTCAGAATAAGTGCATTTATAAATGATAAAATGAGATATCTTTCCTCTACCCTTCCGGCCATTTCATCGCACATTGTTCTCCATCTCATTGTCGATGTCTTAAACTCTCGCCAACTCTTTGTTTCAATCCGAATACATCCTCAATTCCCGGTCGCATGGAATTGTTACTTATATAAGCACCCAAGAAAATAGTTTGTAAATGGTTGAATGATGAGATTGTGTTTCTTGGTAATCCTTCGAACCATTTCAGTGCTTCTCCAATTAAGCTTGATGCGAAGTATTTGCACAATATGGCATCATGATTCTCCCATTATAACATACATCTCATATAAGCCTTGATGTGTTGTACCGCATGTGTTGTTCCATCGAAAATGTTGGTTAATGCAGATTGCACTTAGGTGGTATTCCTCCCATTTGTACTTCTATTGTGAAAGGAGTCTTCGCAGCTTCTGCGATGGCTTCATCCAACCTGTCTTCTTCCTCCTTCCTTCTTATTGTTTAACAATTTTCTCATTTCGCTAGTTCTTTCAAGATTTGCTCATTTTCCTCGTGGATTTGATTCTGTTTTGGTCTTTTAACTCGCCTCTCGCCGCCTTCGTTCATCATGCCCGTTTTGACCTTCTTGTTCACTATTTTCTTCTCTCCTTTCTCTCGCGACTTTCTCCTTCGTCTCTTTCACAATTCGCACACCAAGATATCTATTGTTCTCTTTTTCGGGTTCTCTATCAACTCTCCTTTGCATCCTTTCATATTCTCCATTGGTATTTCTATTGACACGATCTTGTGTCGCCTTCTTTCTCGATTGTCGTGATTATTTTGCCGGATTGCTTCTTCCAATTCTTGGTTTTCCACTTCTGCTCTTACTCTCTCTCTCTCGCGGGCTAAGCGTGCTTGTTCAAAGATAATGTTTCTCAATGTCGCCCACGATCTCTTTTTGCCTTCGCAATGCTTCTCTTCCATGCAAAGATTGCTCTTCCTTCACCTGCCGGATCATTTGGCCCTCGAAATCGCCTAATTCTCTCGATTTTCTTCATTCGCTCATCTTGGAAATTCTCTGGATGGGGAATATAACGATCTTCTCGTCCTCTCTTCTTTCATGATGTTCTGAGCCGAGATTTTGTGCTTCCCGTTGGTTTTCTACCTCCATATTTTCTGTTGGTAAAGCTCTCCTTCTTTCTTCCCTAGTCGATCTTGAATTCGATCTCCAAGTGCTTCTCGATCTTCTATTTTGCAATCTTATGTTTTCCATTCTTAATTCATGATTTTGTCTTGTCAAGTATGCTCGTTCCTCTGCTTCTAGTCGCCTCTCTTCATGTATCATTTGTCTCAATGTTTCCAATGCTGTGAGTTCTTCATTTCCTGGATTCGTTTCTCCATTCATTCTTTGATCTTCTTCTCCTTGTCCATTGTTTACCAATTGTTGCTCTTCTTCTCTTTCATCCTCAGAATCCGTCCTCCAAGTGTGCACACTTACTCTATCGTAATCCACAGTTTCATTTGCTACCGGTGGAATTAAAGCTTGGACATGATTCTCTTCATCATTCCTCATATTCATCCTTGACGATTCTCCTCTTTCATTTCTCCTTTCTCCAGCAAGTCTTCCACTTCTTCTCACCGGTTGTTCAAGTACATTTCTTCTTCTAGCCATTTATCTTTTGGTAACTTCTTTGAAAATTATCTCCAATTTCTTTCTTATTAATTCTCTTCTTTTAGTGCTGTTCAAAGCCTGTTTCTAGCGCCAATATGTAGTTGCAGGAAATCCCACAATACACCCCTCACTATATTTTGTTAAACTAATCCATTCAAAAGATAATAGAAGAACAATTATGAATGTTTATTAACAACTTCTTGAATCTTTACACAGGAAAATGGGATTACACTTATGAACTTACAAATGTTTCTCTCTTTCTCTCTCCTAATGACTTACTCTCCAATCCAAAGAGAGCTCCCTCACACATGAGATCCACTCATCCCTTTATATAGGGTAGTACATAGTGAATGTGACTAAGTTTGTCCTTTATTTTCGGAATGTCTTGCGAAGTGTCGCAGACGTACAAACATTCGTACTCGCGACACTTCTTAACTTTCGCCAAAGTTTCATATCCTCCTATCGTCATCCAATGCGTCATTTATATTTAACCTTCTGCGACTCACTCGCAATGTTGTTATCCGTTGTCTTCGCGAGTTGTTGTTGTGGCGATATTATGATCCTACAGGTTTAATCTGTTTTTCAATAAATTGAACTCATATCAGCAAACCCAGTTTACAGAAATCAAATCTATCTTTGAATTTCGAAAACCCTAAGAAGATTCAAGTATAAATCCTTGAAAAATTAGGTAAACTTTAACTCATAGTTCTGTATCTGTTTTTTCACATCCGGGGAGATCAAGACTTGTAAAAGCATCAAAATTACCAAGGAGTTCGAAGAAGATAGTAGCGGTTAAGGTACAACTTCGATATTTTTTTCAAATGTTTCTATTGTTTATTTTGACTGTTAATTGATAGTTGAATTCTAGGGTTTTGCCTGTAAATCGAATTTTAGGGGTTTGATTGAAAGGGTTTCCTGTACATTCATAATACAAAAGAAAGTCCAAAAAGAAACAAAGAAAAGAAATGATTATAATGGAGGAGATTCATCAGGACCAACATCTTAGGACAACAACAACAACTACTTCCTGCTGCAGCAGCTGCTGCTGTTATACTTGTGCTTCATGCTTAACTTTGCTGGCTGATTATGAAGGCTGATGAGGTTATAAATATTTCTAAAGTTCGGCGTTCGTATTTAGTTTTTGTTGATGGAAAGCCAAGAAAATTTCCAGAAGCCGGGAGTGATGCACCAAAGTTACGCACATTCATTGCTATTGAAGTAGGCGACTCTGATAACATTGAAAGAGTGTTTAATAATATAAATTTGCGGGTACTGTATTTGAGTGGTTTGTCGATCCAAAGGTTACCAGCTACCCTTTCAAAGTTAAGACATTTAAGGTATCTGAACCTCTCGAGATGTACTAATATCAATGTACTGCAAGAAGGGTTTTTCAGCAAGCTCTATAATTTGTAGACGTTGGTATTACAAAGTTGTAGTTCTCTTTCGAGACTTCCTGATGACTTTGCATCGATGAAAAAGTTGAGGAATCTTGATGTTTCATATACAGGAATAGAGGTCTTGCCGAAGTCAGTTACTAATCTCTGCAACATGCGCACATTGAACATCTTCTTTGCGAAAAATTTGAATCGGCTACCAAAAGACATTGCTGGTTGGGTAGCTCACAGAGTCTTGATATTTCACATACAAAGGTTAGTAGCTTACCTGACTCTATCGCTGGTCTTACAAATTTGGCGAAGTTGAAATTGACATCATGTGACATCTCTGCAACAATTGTCGATGGATTGGTTAAGTCTCTTAATTCCAAAATTGTGCGGTAAATGGCCTTTGAGTTACATGGAAACTTATGCATTGCTTTCATTTCCTCTAGAGTGTTGTACTTTTAACTTAATTATTTGAATGTTTTAGTATTTTTTCCACTAATGTAAAACGGGATGATTAGGTAGCTACATGAGCAATTTCTTGACCTTGATACAGTTGAAGTCATATGATGGAGCAACTATTTGAATGTTATTCTTAGTAAGTGCAATTATGAGAGTCCATTTAATTTCAATGGTGTTTCTAGGATCCAATGTCCTTAGTGGAGTTAATCTGTTGCTGTTGGTGGTTCAGTTCCAATTTCAATTAAAATTCCAATTTCGGAGCCTTTTGAGAGTGAAAAGTTTCCACCAACTTTAGTATCTGATATTCGGAAGTTCCTTCGTGTTGCCAATCAGATTGAATTTGAATCTCCTCGTGTCGCCTACCTATATGAGCTTTATTTCAGCTTATTCATTTATACTTTAGTAATTTTTAAATGAGCATCTTTTAATTAGTAGTTCATAGCTCACAAAATGTTTATTAGTAAAGGGAGGAAACTGCTTCTAAGTTCTTAGTTTCGAGTTAATTGAAACTTTTTTAGTCTTATATACTGCAGTTACCTTGTTTGCATATTCCTAAGCATGATGTCTGTTTGCATATTCCTAAGCATGATGTCTGTTTGCTTATTATACACATTTATTTTATTTGTTATGATTGGGAATTGTGTATAGGCTGATTTCACGCGTTTGAAAGAGCACATATGATGGATCCTAGTTCAAGTGGTGTGGTGTTCGCCGAGTTCAAAACATCTCTTCTTCAACGTCTTGAACTGGTAAAGTTTCTATTATGTTCTTCCTGTGGAGTAAATATTGCTAATATTCAATTTAATCCTATTGAAACCTTATTGGGAGGTGATCATATAGTTTCACTTTCATCTCACTAAGGTGTCTAAATTCTGAGAAGGCTTATGCTTGAACCCTTATTGCATTCATTATTATAGTTCCTTGTTTCTGTAATTACTCTCATTCATATTTGTTGGCCATCAAAAAAGCCGTCTAAGTTGTTTCAGCTGTTTCTAGCACAAACCTATTAAGAAGTACATCTTATTAATGTCTCACCGCATATAAGTAACACTACCTCCGTTTCAAAAAGATAGGCTGGTTTAATGTACAAATTACACATGAAACTGACCTATTATTTAGAAACCGAGGAGTTGTTCTTATGCTTCCATCTATTCCTGAATAAAGATGAAGACAATTTTAAGGTGACTATCCCATAGTCATGTAGATCAACATCAAAGTGTTCCTGTTATTATTGTGTAATCTCTAAGACCTAACATCAATAATTTGAGAAAAGCACGTTCACACACCCTAGTTACCACAGTAACTTGTCATTTTTAGGACACTTATTAATCTTTTGGTATCACATGTTTCATGCCTTTGGTGATGCATAGGATAAAGAAGCCACTATTCGCAGGCGGAAGGAAAAGAGCGATGTGCGTGAGCTAAAGGGTGTATACCATAAATACGAAGGTTACATTCTCAAATTCGATGGGAATTTTCTTGAAAATAGGTATTAATTGGTTTTACCTTAATATTCTATCCAAAGTTTATGGTAATTCTGCGATGTTAAAGGAAAATGTTGAGCTTTATATGTTCTTCACATGGAACAATTAATGAGTGCACGTGCAATTGCTTCGGTTTTATTTGAAGTATTGAAATCTGTTACATCCGAATTGGTCTTGAGGTAGCTCGCTACTAATGTTTACATAAACGTATTTATTCAAGCTTTTGCCACAGTTTCTAGCTAATCGAATGTTTTTTAATTCAACGTCCTAACTGCATATCCCAATTAGGAGCGCAAATACTCTTTCAATCATACTTGATCTAGGTTGTCCTTTTGAGTATTTAATGGCTATTAAAATCGAGGACTTTCAAGATGTATAAAAAGATGCCTTCAACAGTGACATGAAGGATTAGCACATTGACTCGTCGTCTCTCCAGCATTCCTTGTCTCATCACGTAGCTATTGACTGGGGTATGTGTTTTTTTTTTTTAAAAGAAAAGAAAGGTCTTCCTTACCCTTAAGGGTTATGCGTTAAGCTTTACATCCTCATCTCATTGTAGCATGCTTCACATGTACGAGACACCTTGCCGCAGATAGGATCTTTCTTCCCCTAAGACCCCTACCAACTTTAATGGAAAATTCCACGATAATAACTTGACTTGGTAATCCTTGTAGAGTTGTAGTGCTTAAAAATCTGATAAACCTCATTAATTGTGTGCAGGTGTGAACCGTTTCCCACATACCCCAGAACATATGACATGCTTCATGCGAATGGGCTCCTAACATACTATAAGTCAGAAAACTGTGAAGTTTCAGATTTATTCTTGGAAATGGACCGTATTCTGCGCCCTGAGGTAAATCACTTGAGTTGGTTCATTATCGTTCTTCAGCTCTAAACTTTATTAAATGAAAGTTGTATTCTCTAGTCTCAACTCATTGTTCAATTTGTTCTACGACAATTTTACCAGTAATTGAAATCTCAAGCATTTTCGTTGTGTGTGGTGGCAATTCATGTGCTTTGCTTGAACTGCATGCAATTTTTTGTTTGAAAGGGTGCATTTTATGGATCTTTGGTTTTATTGTGATTTTTACACAAAGTTTTATGGATGTTATTAGGGGTGGGTTGTCCTACGTGATAAATTTCAAGCTATAGAGAAAGCACGTTCTCTTGCTACACAAATCAGATGAGAAGAACGAGTCATTGAACTGCAGAATGATAATGACCAGCGGTTACTAATTTGCCAAAAGCCATTCTGGAAGAAGTGGCTTGTTTAGATTCGTATATATCACTTCTGCGAGGAAGAATCCGAGGTAATTTGTTCGAACTAGTAGGGATATCTCGTGCCTCGCTGAGATAAGTTTGGCTTCGATAGCTTTGTAAGTTCCATGTATTCAAGTTTTGTAGGCAGTAAGTTTGTATTTGTATGTATTCCTTTAGAAAGTTTCTTAGAGATATTTGGTACTTAGAGAAATTTCAGTTTCTTTGTTATATGAACCTGAGATGAATTGAATGAATGTTCTTTTGCATAGATTGAAGAAATTGTTGTTGAGTGTGGTCATGAATGTATTGAATTTAGAATTTCGGCTTATTTCCTGAGAAAATGAACTGCGGTCGGTTTGACCAGGTCAAAATTGGTCAAGATCGACCAATTTTGACCAGTCAAGGTTGACCGGCAAAAGAATTTTTTTGTTATTAAAGTTCGTAACACTCTCGAGTCATAACAACATACCAAGTTGTAAAAAAATTCGTAACGGCCCCGAGTCGTTACCACGTGGCAAATTTGTAACGGCTCAAGCTCTGTTACGAGGGCCGTTACAAAAAAAAATTTGTAACGGCCACAAAGCCGTTACAAAAAAAATGTAACACCCACTTTTGCAACAGGCGAGGGCCGTTACAACCCGTTTTTGTAACGGCCTGGTTCTGTTTCTAATCCCAGAATTTGGTGTAGTGGCAAATCTAGTCTTTGTAGACATATGTAATTTTCCACCGATCATCTCCCTCATTAAGCTCAATACTTGAAAATGAGCATAAATATATGTAACGAGTCTCTTACCTAAAATGACGGCTGTCTTGATTCGTGGAAGCTTGTCACCAAGTGCTTCTAGCATCAACTGAACACAATGAGCACCACAAGGAGTCCAAAACATATTAGGGTATTCAAGCATTAAATCTTTCCCCGCCTTTTTAAAATTTGAACCATTATCGGTAATGAATCGAACTATATTTTCTTCCCCAACATCGTTAATTACCTCCTTTACAAGCCCACGTATGAAATTAGCATCATTGGTTCTGTTTGACGCATCCACGGACTTCAAAAAACTGTCCCTTTCTGGACAATTCACCAAAAAGTTAATAAGATGTCGCTTCTTCCCATCCGTCCAGCCATCAGACATGATAGAACATCCAAACCTCTGCCAATGTTCCGTAAATGTATCAACAAATTTCTTCATTAATTCTAAGCGGTCCTTGAAAAGATTATTACGAATCTGATGGTAAGATGGCGGGGGCATAGCTTTCCCATAGTCGCCTATTGCATATATCATTTCTTTGAAACTTTGGCAACGAACGGTGTTATATGATACTGAATTCTCAGTCATCCATGCTGAAATGCATTTCCATGCAGTCTTCATTAACTTCTCTTTCACAGGTCGAGTCTCTTTCAAGAGTGTCTTTTGAAGTTTTCTCGTGGTCTGTCTTCATATATAAATCAATTGGACCTCTACAATTACTTTGACTTATCCGCTTTCTCTTTGCCTCGATTCTCGAGAAACCGGGTTGGATATCACCAGCACCACCACCGCCCATATTGCCATCAGTTTCAACTTCTTGTTCCTCAACATCGGGTCTCAAAGATCGAGCCTTCATCCGATTTGTTTGCACGCTAAGACGCTAAATCAATGTTATCCCTATGAGCTTTTTGGTCCTCTTTTAAGAATACACCAGACTAACTTTGTTCATAATGGCAATGGTCACATTTGGACATGATGAAACATTCCCTTTAATATGTAAAAGATGCTCCTTAAGCCTAGTGATTCCACCACCACGGATTAATTTGTTACATAACAAACAAGTAATTATATTTTGATTTACCGGTCTTGGCGTTCACCCCATTCCCATGCCGGATCTTTATTTTTGAGTAGCCGTAGAAGAGGGCAATGAACCACGGGTAGAGTTTGTGGTATTTGAATTTGATGCATTTGAAGAATCCATAGTCACAACCTACAAATAAATGAAACAAATTAAATCCAGTGCACAAACTGATAATGTATGCAAATACATACTAAATGGGAGCTATCCTCAGCCGATAATCTTCATTTAACAAAACCATTTCATTATATTTTTTAAACTCACCATTTCCATCTCCAAATTCAATCTTAAACACAGCAAATTAAACCTCACAAACCCCATAGTTAAACTCTAACTAATATTATCATCACCAACACCCCCATGTTCATTTTGTTTTGTTTATCTGTTCTGTCATAGAGACAGATTTATGAACCTAAGTCTATAACAAATAGCAGTAGTAGGAGCATCCTACCAATAACAGGGTGGTACAACTTCAAGTAGAAATTCATCATCTTCTCTTTTAAATCGGAACAAGTTATTGCTAGAACTGGAAAAGACAAGACCACCAAAAGAAGGAAATCTACCAAAAACATATATGAGATTTAACACAGAACATACATAACATTCATCACATAACAATTAAAAGAGATTAATAATCAAACAAAAGAAAAAAAATGTACAGCAAAAGATGAGATTAATAATCAAAACCAACCTCTTGTTAGCAAAAGAAAAATCAATTGAATCTCGCCATTAAGATCGAGAAGAAGACTTTCTTCGGCTGCAAAGAACTGTTTTGGCTGAGTATCGATGGGATTTAGGGATTTCATCCATTCCCTTCACCTAGAATTCCAAAATTACCCTGGTAATTTACAATAAATGTCAAATATCGCCGAAATGTCAAATATCGCCGCAAAACCGTTATATCGTTTTCCCCGTACCGGCCGATATTATCGGGAAAATATCGTATCGCGATATTGAGCTTCCCGTTTCGCTCAATAGCCGGTACCGGTGAAATCGTCGATATATCGGCCGGTACGGGCGAAATTGACTACATTGATTGCTCAGCGTCTTTTCCTTTATTTTATTATCCACGTATTTACTGATTTCGATTTGCATTGCGAATATTTACTGATTTCGATTATTGTATTCTACTTTCATTGCGAATATTGATTGGGAACACGGAGACATCTTTGGTACTTCTGTGTTCACACCTAAAAAGAATTGAACTAATTCTTGCAATTACAGTTAGCATTACATGCTACTAGTTGGAAGTAAAGGAAGTAACTAGATTACTGCAGCAATGAGGTGGCCGATCGAAACTCCGAAACAATTTTATTCCAAATCAATTATAACTAATATATTTTTTATTTTGCGATGGAAATAAAATTTAGAAATGTATGTATATCTCTTGCTAATTTTTTGTGAATAGTGAAGATCACACTTATAGCATGGGAAAAAAGGTTCATAAACTAGTTAGCCAGGGCCACCGCTTTCACCATATAGCGGTTATATGTGTTGCAAACAGATCAACTGTTTATTGATAACTGAAGAACATTTTTAGTCCAACAAAACTGTTTCTAAAGTATTTCGCAATAGTCTGCACTATATAGTAACACTTATAAATGTTGCAAACAGATCCATGGACTCCTTATCCTTTGCCCGCGGTTTAACCCGATTTTCTGGGTTAAATTTCAGACTCTAATATCTTCAATTATCGATCGAAATTTTCAAAAAAGATTTCAACCCTTATACAATATAACCACCATTAACCATTTTATGGAATAAATTTTAAGAAACGATCAAAATAGAAAAAATTAAATATTCAGAAATCTTTTTTATTTTTGATTGAAATTGCAATCTGGAAATTCTCTGCGTATGGATGATATTTTTCGAAATTTATTTCAATTTATGAAATATATAATGATTAATATATCTCTAGTTAAAAAAATCCGAAGGTAAACCATTGAGAATCGATTAATTTCGAAAAAAATTTTTTTTGAAAAAAACATCCAATTTTGAGGACCATGAAAGTGTGACGGACAAAATCCAATATAGTCACCCTATAGAAGGCCTCCTAAAGTCGGCCAAATATGGATGGATACAACTTGCACCAATGGTATATGACGATTCTAAATGTTATACCGTATCCGTATGTGGGTACTAATTTGTTGTTGTTCATCATCATACATGTGGACCCCCTGGCGCCATTGGAGATGGTGGTCCTGGCCTTGTTTTATCGGAAGTGCGGCCCGTTGTAGTAGGTGGTGGCGGTGGTGGTGGATTGCTGCAAATAAAAATTGAAAATGCATCAACTGTTACCAATAAGTTATTTGGGTCAAACATTAGTTCCGATTGAGAACATTATATGATTTAGAATGAAACATTTGTTATAAGGACATGCCATTTCGCATTTGCTATTCGTTGTTGTTTCTAACTAAGGCTAAATATATATTGCAAGATCGAACAAGTGATCAAGATTAGCAGTTTTACATACCTACGGCAAGAGAGTTGAGATAATAGGAGGATCAAGCATAACATCCAGAAACCGTGCTAAAAAAACATCCTTATTTCCTTCCTTCTTGATTTGTGGAAAATTTGTTTTTAAAAAAAGCAACAGTTGACAAAGAGTTTGTAAGTATCGAGTCCAGATTCGAAAGCGGTGTACAAAACTTTCAACATATAGTGGTTGGGGAAGCGCGTGTTGACTTTTGATAATTTTGCCCACTTTGAGAACATGAGATCTTGTATAGCCAAGCTTTTGTAATTTTTATTTTTGAAGCATGCATTTTATTAGATTAAACCGAGATTACACGTGGATATGTTATGCCCATAGAGTCTCGCTAGTACGATAGAACTATAGGGGTATTACATTGTCCCACACCGTTATTGTGAGCTTCCCTATAAAGCAATCATCCGTCGCTTCGATTTGCCTGCATCATTCACGCTTGATTTCCTTCTCTGTAGACGTGCCTAATGGTATATTGTTTGAATTTGGGTAAACCTATGCTTGATTTCATAACTCGATTAGAAATATACCATGGGACGTCGGTGTCCGAGGTTAGAAATATGCCAAGCTTTTGTAATGTTTGCCGGAGTATCACAACTACTCCCAAGCAATTGCTAATGAAAATCATCAAGTAGGAATACTAATTATATCATTCATAGGCATTTTGTCAGAAATTTTAGAAGTTTCGTATCATCTTAATAATATGAGTGACATAATATTGAAAAATCTGGGGCATTTCTACAACCATACCTCTGAAATTGGGCATTCTGTTTTTTTTTTTTTTTTTTTTTTTTTGAAGCATACCTCGTGAATAGATAAGTTTATCTCTGGTTAACCAACATCACTCGGTTGAAGACTTGAAGTGATGTGGATTTCGAGGATGAGATAACATACTTTGACTGGCCAGCTATGGTTGGATTCTGTGATTGTCTTTCATGTTTTTCGCTAATTTTAAGATAATTAATAATGGGAAAGCCACTTTTAATAAAGGGAAAGCTGATATTGGGTGGATTTAAAAAAAAGGGTTTTGTTATCTTGTTCACCCATGCACAAGATAACACCCAATCATTGCATTGGGAAAGTGCAAAAACAATTAAAAAAATAGGAGAGATAATTTTCACTTGCATTGAAGAGTGCAAAACTTCTTTCTCAATAAATCATGTTTGGTAGATCTATGTTAATTTACACTCTCCACTGCAAGTGAAGGCATCTCTCCTATTTTTTTAAGGGCAAATTAATAAAGTGGCCAGCTTCCACATCTAATTAATAAACCAGCCAAAATTTTAAATGCTTTCATAAACTGGCCTTTCCGTTAGTATTTCACCTGGTCCCATCGAAATGGTCCAACAAGTGGACTTGGTCAATTTTTAGGAAAAAAAATTACCACCATATCCTCCCATTTTATCTTTATGATTCAATACTCTTTTTCTTTGTTCTTCTTCTTCTTGTTTCTATCACTCTCTCACAATCCTTCCGGTCGAAACTAGGGTTAGAGACTCGCGTGATTGATAAAGAAGAAGTGATCAGCGATGAAGACGTCATTATTTTTGAGAGGAAGAATAACCAATGAAGATACAAGTTTGCTTCTTGGTTCCATCTTAGAATGAGTGTAGGGCTTGAGCCATGGATAGCAGCCACAACCAAAGACCCTTAAGGAAGCATAATTTGGAGGACTGCAATATAGTATTTCATAAGGTGACTTGAAAGGAATAGAAGTTGCATGTAGTCCGTTGAACAAGTAGTTAGTTTGTTTGTAAAGCATCAAACCAGAAGCAGTCAACAAGATTAGATTGGATAAGTAGTGTTCTGTAGATACCAATAAGGTGCTTGTGTTTACTTTCAGCCACACCATTCTGCTCTGGTGTATAGGCACAACTATATTGACGTTGAAAGTCTCGATTTAAACTCCATGAATAACCGAGATATGAACTAAGTTCATTGTTAATGAATTCTCCTCCCCCATCATTCTTATCACTTTTATCTTTAAATCAAAACAGTTCTCAACTTGTAACTTGAAAGTATTAAAGATTGTAATGAAATGTGATTTTCTTATTAAAGGGAATACCCAACAATACTTGTTGAAATCATCAATGATGTTACATTAGTAAGAAAAACCATTATATGAGAGAACAGGACAAGGTCCCCAAAGGTCCATGTGCAATATCTGCAGTGGTTTAGTAGACTCGCATCGATAAAGAGAAAATGAGAGATTATGAGCTTTTCCTAAATGACAATCATTACAAACAAAAGGTTTAGATGACAGACTATCTGAGAACAAATGAGTAATTCTTTGCAGGGACTGAAAAGATGGATGTCCAAGTTTTTTATGAAATAAATGTGAAGACACTTTGATAGCAGAAAGAGTGGTGTATGTTGGAGAAGCATCATCAGAAGTACTAGTTGTTGTAGATGTTAAATGAATAGGTATGACACCATTATCACTCGCCCTTGGAAAATGTTCCTCCCATATTTGAGATCCTTATAGTGGTACTGGTAGTGATCTTCTCAGTACCACTGTAAGAATGAAACTCTTGTAGATCTGAAGCATCTGATGTAATGTGTGTTGTAGCTCCATAGTCACAATACCAGGGGTTCTCACCAAGAACATCTGTTGTAGCCATCATGTCATGAATGTTTCATGGAATTGGACGACCTTGATAGGAAAAGTTCATGCGCTGGTTTCATTCTATAGCTGAGTGTCCAAATTTGATAGGTAGGTTTGTGTGGTTTCATGTTTGTGGTTGAAAATCCAGTAGAAGATGGATGAAATGGAGATGGATTGGGTGATTGAGTAAATGGATTTGTGGTATAGATTTTGTTAGGAAATGAAGATGCAAATGATGTAGTATGGCATATGAGTGTGATGGATGATAAGATCGAAACCGAGGTCTTGAAGAATATTGATAATTACATCTAAAATTGTTATTTTGAGGAAAACATCTGTGTGCTCTAAAAGCAGCAAAGGCTTTAGCTTCTTCAGAGTTAGCAACATTTTTAGATCCCTCTGCTAGGACAATATCTTCACTCAACAAAAGATTTTGCAGTTCTCCTAAGATCACAGGTGGATTTCTAACCCGTATAGACATAGAGAATGAATCAAAAGTTGAACCTAGACCATTAAGTACACTTGTTATCATCTCAGATTCACAAATAGGTGATCTGTCAGCTGATAGATAATAAATCATAAATCTTTTTAATTTCATTGAGATAATTGATCATAGTACTGTTACCTTGCTTGATAGAGGAGAGCTTTGTTCTGAGTTGAATGATGTGTGTAGATGAGATTGCAGCAAATCTCTGTTTAATGGATTGCCATAGATCGTATAATGTAGTAGGTCTAGCAACATAGGAGATTACACTTTCAGAGATAGTTGACTGAATCCACAAGATGAGTGTTTGATCTTCTTCATTCTACCGGATCCACGCAGAGAAATAGTTCTTTGTGCATATACAAACTTGTTTGGACAACATATTGAACCATCAATGTAACCAAGAACGTTGTAGCATTTGAATAAAGGGAGAAGAAGATCTTTCCAGGTAAGGAAGTTATGATCTTGAAGTTTAGATGGTAATATACTAGCAATTATGTTTATGGGAACCTTAGTAATACTTGATTCCATATCGAATCAAAATAAAATTTTTAGTTTGAAGCTTTGAGGTGCGGGTTTAATGGCGGAAGCAAGAAAAGGTGATCGAGTGCCCAGACGGCTACGATACCATAGAGAAATGAGTGGAGGAGAATGATTATGATTCACACACACTAAGGAACAAAAGAGTACATGCCTTTGTATAAGAAGGCTTACAGAGACAAACTGGCATAGACAATTATAATGACTAGAGCTGTCAACGGGGCAAGCTAGGGTCAACCCGGCCCTAGCTTAACAAGCCATGGACGAGTTAGGGTCAGCCCTAGCCCTAGCACTGTTCGTGTACAAGCCCAAAACCCCAACCCTATCCCTAGACGGGTTGGCTCTGACGGGTTGTGGGTTAGCTTGTCAAATGGGATGGATGAAACGTAAAATCACTTACACGTACAAAAAACTCAGTGGGCAGAGGGATTCAACTCATCCCACCTTGGTTCATATCTGAAAACTATAACCACTCTTCCATTTCGTGGTTGTTGATTACTTTTGCTTGTTATTTTATATATAATTGTATATTTATGTTGGTCAATGCTTTACAAAACGCTAAGAAAGCACCCACTACTCCGTAACCCTAAATCAAATGAAATTTGGATTGTATTAAATCATTTAAGGAATATATATGAACTTTGATTTCTAGCGCAAAACCCTAAAATCATCCTAAAATTACTAAATTAGAAACTTAAAATTCCTAAACTAGTAACTCATAGGAAATTGACGGGTTGGCGGGTAACCCTTGGGTTGACCCTAGCCCGGCTTGTTTTTATGAGGGTTAGATATGACAACCTTAACCCGGCTTTATAGACAACGGGCCAAGCCAAGCCGGGTTGAATCAAGCTGCTAGGTCCAACCTCGGACCGGGTTAGAAATTGATGACTCTAATTAATGACTAACGGAAAGTAAGGAACTGTACGGACTCTAACATAAGCTAACAAAAAGTTAGACGATCCCATAGAAACGAGATGGGCAGACACTGAGTGATAATATACTCGCACTAACCACCACCAGTAGGAGTTCCCTGTCTTTCACATCACCAACAACCAGTTGGGTTTGTTCTCGAGCTACAACGCCACCATCCACCAACAGGCAACATCGAACTTGAATGGTTGTTACCAGTTTGCTTTGATTTGATATATTGGTTCGAAATAAAGTTTTGTATTTGCCTTATGTTTTTAGTTTGTTATAATTCAATTCACAAGTACATCGTGACCATGTGCAACTAATTTTATATTTGATTGGGGATAATGTCGACACAAAGCTTGACCAAATTAAACTTCATCTGAAATATAAATATTAAAAATACTGAAGATGGGGATCATTGGAGATGGAGACAATCTCAACCTTCTCTACCCCTATTATTATCTAGGTTGTAGATTAAATAAGTAAATTGTGACGTTGCTACTCCATAATATAGAGCCAGACTTCCTAGGGTGAGCTTTGCTCACTCTCCGTAAGCCTTTGAATATATTAAGAAAATAAACAAGTTGATAAGATCGTGAACAGTCTAAAGATCGTTAGTTCCGTTACCCGTAGAGAAAAAGTTTGTAGTATATGTTTAAAAATTTCCAGGATATTTCTTTAAGATATGCTGAATATTTTTACTACTGGAAATTCGGTAATATGTTACTAGCGTTAAAAGAAGGGGTTCCGTGACATCACAAAGCGCCACATGCTTGGCCATGCATGGTGCTGCTAGATCAAATATGATCTAGCAGCGCGGGAGCAGGAAATCTTATGTTCAGAATGACTTTAGTAGTGTAGTTCTAAAGAACAAAATCATAAAGGGTATTGTAAATCGAGAAAAAATACTTTGGTGTACAATTGTTAGTGTTTCTATAAAGCTTCACTTATTAAAAAAAGAATCTTGCCTAAAGGCCCTACACCGTAAATCATTTTTGTGCGAGCAGTCATGACAAGATAAAGTGACACATATATACGATGAAGATCTTATATACGTAACTAGGTATCAATAGGTAGGGGCTCAACCTTTTTATTTGTCGTCAAATAGATCCAATTATTTGGATTTTAGGTTTTGAGTGCAACTACCATGGTTGGTCTAGAATCTTTCCATGGTGCATTACCAGGTGATCATTTCATGAGTTGTACACCCCAAACGACCAAACATCAGTTTCAGGACCTTGTTTTAGTTGTTGTATTACATCAAGTACCATCCAAAGTGGAGTTCCTCTTGCCAATAATAAACATTCGACAATCGAGTCACTGGAGATTTTCTTTACGTAGTCGATTGAAATCCACTAGCTTAGCAATACCAGAGTCTAGACTAACACATTGTTCCCTTGATGTTGATGTGCGTACCCTATAAAATGTATGTAACTCCATGCCGACGTAACCCACCAAGTATACGACCGTACTATTTGTTCATTGATGCCACATTTCTGCTTGTGCAGACGACTCCGAAACTGTACCACTGCATATATAGTTCGTAGGTAAATTCTTATACAAATGTGAGATTTTTGGTGTTAGTAAATTGTCGACTTTATTTTGGGATGGTATAAGTAAATGTATATTCGATCTGGAAAAATAGTTATACATTCTCATTTTTATAATACATATAAAGTGTGTCAGGTCCGAACTTAAGCTTACATGGAGAATTAACTTTCCCAAAGTAGGTAGACATTCATTTGACGTGGCTCCATATATCTTTACCTCTATCAATGCAAGTAAAATTAAAATGCTCGGAACACTAAAATTGGAAAACACTTTGTCAAGAAAAAATAGAGGCAGCTGCAAATTCAAGCCAAGGATGGTGCTCGTGAGATAGAGGTGAAAAATGCATGTAATTTAAAATGCTCTCAAAATTAACATTTGGAAAACATTTGTCAAGAAGAAATATAGGCAGCTGCAAATTTAACCAAGGATGGTGCTGGTGAGATAGAGGTGAAGGATGAGAGAGCAGTAATCCATCTCCTATGGCAGGACATGCCATTTTAATGTTCACATAGCTGTAACGTATCAAGCTTACAAAAATTATGGCCATCGTAATTCCAAAGGGTTTCCCCAAAATGAATTCGAGTAAAAATGACAATGAGCAGTGGCAACTTGGTCAAAAAGCTAATAGTGACCACAGACATGAATGATATGCTAGACATTCCGAGTAACTGCAAAGATCCCAAGATCACGAACTCATCCACTTCGGAGCACTGAAAGCTCATGGAAAAAGCAGAAAAATTGTTACCAATCGAAAGATAAGTATGTCTATTGATTGAACTTCTATGTGTGAGATGTATTTGAGCCGTGAAAGACTATGCATGAACTTAACCGAGTGCCCTCACAGACAAATCAATTAATAGAGACCAAAGAATGGGGGAAATTATTTCTAGCCCAAATTAGTTTTTTTGTTTATCACAAACCCATCAATAAGATTATGTATATAAGGAACCCATAATTAACAATAATAGGAGTTACATTACATTAGTAGCCTTTTATTTTAGAATTAAAAATGTCTATTTTGTTTTAGAAAATTAATGTGATAAATTTCAGACTCTAATATCTTCAATTATCGATCGAAATTTTCAAAAAAGATTTCAACCCTTATACAATATAACCACCATTAACCATTTTATGGAATAAATTTTAAGAGAAACGATCAAAATAGAAAAAATTAAATATTCAGAAAACTTTTTTATTTTTTGATTGAAATTGCAATCTGGAAATTCTCTGCGTATGGATGATATTTTTCGAAATTTATTTCAATTTATGAAATATATAATGATTAATATATCTCTAGTTAAAAAAATCCGAAGGTAAACCATTGAGAATCGATTAATTTGAAAAAAATTTTTTTGAAAAAAACATCCAATTTTGAGGACCATGAAAGTGTGACGGACAAAATCCAATATAGTCACCCTATAGAAGGCCTCCTAAAGTCGGCCAAATATGGATGGATACAACTTGCACCAATGGTATATGACGATTCTAAATGTTATACCGTATCCGTATGTGGGTACTAATTTGTTGTTGTTCATCATCATACATGTGGACCCCCTGGCGCCATTGGAGATGGTGGTCCTGGCCTTGTTTTATCGGAAGTGCGGCCCGTTGTAGTGGGTGGTGGCGGTGGTGGTGGATTGCTGCAAATAAAAATTGAAAATGCACCAACTGTTACCAATAAGTTATTTGGGTCAAACATTAGTTCCGATTGAGAACATTATATGATTTAGAATGAAACATTTGTTATAAGGACATGCCATTTCGCATTTGCTATTCGTTGTTGTTTCTAACTAAGGCTAAATGTATATTGAAGTACTGAACAAGTGATCAAGATTAGCAGTTTACATACCTACGGCAAGAGAGTTGAGATAATAGGAGGATCAAGCATAACATCCGAAGCAACTGTGCGAAAAACATCCTTATTTCCTTCCTTCTTGATTGGTGGAAAATTTGTTTTTAAAAAAAGCAACAGTTGACAAAGAGTTTGTAAGTATCGAGTCCAGATTCGAAAGCGGTGTACAAAACTTTCAACATATAGTGGTTGGGAAGCGCGTGTTGACTTTTGATAATTTTGCCCACTTTGAGAACATGAGATCTTGTATAGCCAAGCTTTTGTAATTTTTATTTTTGAAGCATGCATTTTATTAGATTAAACCGAGATTACACGTGGATATGTTATGCCCATAGAGTCTGCTAGTACGATAGAACTATAGGGGGTATTACATTGTCCCACACTGTTATTGTGAGCTTCCCTATAAAGCAATCATCTGTCGCTCGATTTGCCAGACCGTCTGCTGCTTGATTTCCTTCTCTGTAGACGTGCCTAATGGTATATTGCTGAATTTGGGTAAACCTATGCTTGATTTCTGCAATCTGATTAGAAATATACCATGGGACGTCGGTGTCCGAGGTTAGAAATATGCCAAGCTTTTGTAATGTTTGCCGGAGTATCACAACTACTCCCAAGCAATTGCTAATGAAAATCATCAAGTACGAATACTAATTATATCATTCATAGGCATTTTGTCTGAAATTTTAGAAGTTTCGTATCATCTTAATAATATGAGTGACATAATATTGAAAAATCTGGGGCATTTCTACAACCATACCTCTGAAATTGGGCATTTTTTTTTTTTTTTTTTTTTTTTGAAGCATACCTCGTGAATAGATAAGTTTATCTCTGGTTAACCAACATCACTCGGTTGAAGACTTGAAGTGATGTGGATTTCGAGGATGAGATAACATACTTTGACCGCCGCCTATGGTTGGATTCGTGATTGTCTTTCATGTTTTTCGCTAATTTTAAGATAATTAATAATGGGAAAGCCACTTTTAATAAAGGGAAAGCTGATATTGGGTGGATTTAAAAAAAAGGGTTTTGTTATCTTGTTCACCCATGCACAAGATAACACCCAATCATTGCATTGGGAAAGTGCAAAAACAATTAAAAAAATAGGAGAGATAATTTTCACTTGCATTGAAGAGTGCAAAACTTCTTTCTCAATAAATCATGTTTGGTAGATCTATGTTAATTTACACTCTCCACTGCAAGTGAAGGCATCTCTTCTATTTTTTTAAGGGCAAATTAATAAAGTGACCAGCTTCCACATCTAATTAATAAACCGGCCAAAATTTTAAATGCTTCCATAAACTGGCCTTTCCGTTAGTATTTCACCTGGTCCCATCGAAATGGTCCAACAAGTGGACTTGGTCAATTTTTAGGAAAAAAAATTACCACCATATCCTCCCAGTTTATCTTTATGATTCAACACTCTTTTTCTTTGTTCTTCTTCTTCTTGTTTCTATCACTCTCTCACAATCCTTCCGGTCGAAACTAGGGTTAGAGACTCGCGTGATTGATAAAGAAGAAGTGATCAGCGATGAAGACGTCATTATTTTTGAGAGGAAGAATAACCAATGAAGATACAAGTTTGCTTCTTGGTTCCATCTTAGAATGAGTGTAGGGCTTGAGCCATGGATAGCAGCCACAACCAAAGACCCTTAAGGAAGCATAATTTGGAGTACTGCAATATAGTATTTCATAAGGTGACTTGAAAGGAATAGAAGTTGCATGTAGTCTGTTGAACAAGTAGTTAGCTGTTTGTAAAGCATCAAACCAGAAGCAGTCAACAAGATTAGATTGGATAAGTAGTGTTCTGTAGATACCAATAAGGTGCTTGTGTTTACTTTCAGCCACACCATTCTGCTCTGGTGTATAGGCACAACTATATTGACGTTGAAAGTCTCGGATTTAAACTCCATGAATAACCAGATATGAACTAAGTTCATTGTTAATGAATTCTCCTCCCCCATCTGTTCTTATCACTTTTATCTTTAAATCAAAACAGTTCTCAACTTGTAACTTGAAAGTATTAAAGATTGTAATGAAATGTGATTTTCTTATTAAAGGGAATACCCAACAATACTTGTTGAAATCATCAATGATGTTACATTAGTAAGAAAAACCATTATATGAGAGAACAGGACAAGGTCCCCAAAGGTCCATGTGCAATATCTGCAGGTGGTTTAGTAGACTCATACACTGATAAAGAGAAAATGAGAGATTATGAGCTTTTCCTAAATGACAATCATTACAAACAAAAGGTTTAGATGATGACTATCGAGAACAAATGAGTAATTCTTTGCGGGGACTGAAAAGATGGATGTCCAAGTTTTTTATGAAATAAATGTGAAGACACTTTGATAGCAGTAAAGAGTGGTGTATGTTGGAGAAGCATCATCGAAGTACTAGTTGTTGTAGATGTTAAATGAATAGGTATGAGACCATTATCACTCTTGCCCTTGGAAAATGTTCCTCCCATATTTGAGATCCTTATAGTGGTACCGGGGTAGTGATCTGCTCGCACCACCGTAAGAATGAAACTCTTGTAGATCTGAAGCATCTGATGTAATGTGTGTTGTAGCTCCATAGTCACAATACCAGGGGTTCTCACCAAGAACATCTGTTGTAGCCATCATGTCATGAATGTTTCATGGAATTGGGACGACCTTGATAGGAAAAGTTCATGCTATTTGGTTTCATTCTATAGTTGAGTATCCAAATTTGATAGGTAGGTTTGTGTGGTTTCATGTTTGTGGTTGAAAATCCAAGAGAAGATGGATGAAATGGAGATGGATTGGGTGATTGAGTAAATGGATTTGTGGTATAGATTTTGTTAGGAAATGAAGATGCAAATGATGTAGTATGGCATATGAGTGTGATGGATGATAAGATCGAAACCGAGATCTTGAAGAATATTGATAATTACATCTAAAATTGTTATTTTGAGGAAAAGATATGTGCTCTAAAAGCAAAGAAAGGCTTTAGCTTCTTCAGAGTTAGCAACATTTTTAGATCCCTCTGCTAGGACAATATCTTCACTCAACAAAAGATTTTGCAGTTCTTCTAAGATCACAGGTGGATTTCTAACCCGTATAGACATAGAGAATGAATCAAAAGTTGAACCTAGACCATTAAGTACACTTGTTATCATCTCAGATTCACAAATAGGTGATATGTCAGCTGATAGATAATAAATCATAAATCTTTTAATTTCATTGAGATAATTGATCATAGTACTGTTACCTTGCTTGATAGAGGAGAGCTTTGTTCGAGTTGAATGATGTGTGTAGATGAGATTGCAGCAAATCTCTGTTTAATGGATTGCCATAGATCGTATGATGTAGTAGGTCTAGCAACATAGGAGATTACACTTTCAGAGATAGTTGACTGAATCCACAAGATGAGTGTTTGATCTTCTTCATTCTACCGGATCCACGCAGAGAAATAGTTCTTTGTGCATATACAAACTTGTTTGGACAACATATTGAACCATCAATGTAACCAAGAACGTTGTAGCATTTGAATAAAGGGAGAAGAAGATCTTTCCAGGTAAGGAAGTTATGATCTTGAAGTTTAGATGGTAATATACTAGCAATTATGTTTATGGGAACCTTAGTAATACTTGATTCCATATCGAATCAAAATAAAATTTTTAGTTTCAGAAGCTTTGAGGTGCAGGTTTAATGGCGGAAGCAAGAAAAAGGTGATCAGGCCCAGATCGGCTCTGATACCATAGAGAAATGAGTGGAGGAGAATGATTATGATTCACACACACTAAGGAACAAAAGAGTACATGCCTTTGTATAAGAAGGCTTACAGAGACAACCGGCATGGAGATGGGTTATAATGACTAGAGTCACAACGGGCAAGCTAGGTCAAACGGCCCCCCTAGCTTAACAAGCCATGGACGAGTTAGGGTCAGCCCTAGCCCTAGCACTGTTCGTGTACAAGCCCAAAACCCCAACCCTAGCCCTAGACGGGTTGGCTCTGACGGGTTGCGGGTTAGCTTGTCAAATGGGATGGATGAAACATAAAATCACTTACACGTACAAAAACTCAAATTGGCGAGGGATTCAACTCATCCCACCTTGGTTCATATCTCTGAAAACTATAACCACTCTTCCATTTCGTGGTTGTTGATTACTTTTGCTTGTTATTTTATATATAATTGTATATTTATGTTGGTCAATGCTTTACAAAACGCTAAGAAAGCACCCACTACTCCGTAACCCTAAATCAAATGAAATTTGGATTGTATTAAATCATTTAAGGAATATATATGAACTTTGATTTCTAGCGCAAAACCCTAAAATCATCCTAAAATTACTAAATTAGAAACTTAAAATTCCTAAACTAGTAACTCATAGGAAATTGACGGGTTGGCGGGTAACCCGTGGGTTGACCCTAGCCCGGCTTGTTTTTATGAGGGTTAGATATGACAACCTTAACCCGGCTTTATAGACAACGGGCCAAGCCAAGCCGGGTTGAATCAAGCCAAGCTAGGTCCAACCCGCGGACCGGGTTAGAAATTGACAGATCTAATTAATGACTAACGGAAAGTAAGGAACTGTACGGACTCTAACATAAGCTAACAAAAAGTTAGACGATCCCATAGAAACGAGATGGGCAGACACTGAGTGATAATATACTCGCACTAACCACCACCAGTAGGAGTTCCCTGTCTTTCACATCACCAACAACCAGTTGGGTTTGTTCTCGAGCTACAACGCCACCATCCACCAACAGGCAACATCGAACTTGAATGGTTGTTACCAGCTGCTTTGATTTGATATATTGGTTCCGAAATAAAGTTTTGTATTTGCCTTATGTTTTTAGTTTGTTATAATTCAATTCACAAGTACATCGTGACCATGTGCAACTAATTTTATATTTGATTGGGGATAATGTCGACACAAAGCTTGACCAAATTAAACTTCATCCAAAATATAAACATTAAAAATACTGAAGATGGGGATCATTGGAGATGGAGACAATCTCAACCTTCTCTACCCCTATTATTATCTAGGTTGTAGATTAAATAAGTAAATTGTGACGTTGCTACTCCATAATATAGAGCCAGACTTCCTAGGGTGAGCTTTGCTCACTCTCCGTAAGCCTTTGAATATATTAAGAAAATAAACAAGTTGATAAGATCGTGAACAGTCTAAAGATCGTTAGTTTCGTTACCCGTAGAGAAAAAGTTTGTAGTATATGTTTAAAAATTTCCAGGATATTTCTTTAAGATATGCTGAATATTTTTACTACTGGAAATTCGGTAATATGTAACTAGCGTTAAAAGAAGGGGTTCCGTGACATCACAAAGCGCCACATGCTTGGCCATGCATGGTGCTGCTAGATCAAATATGATCTAGCAGCGCGGGAGCAGGAAGTCTTATGTTCAGAATGACTTTAGTAGTGTAGTTCTAAAGAACAAAATCATAAAGGGTATTGTAAATCAGAAAAATACTTTGGTGTACAATTGTTAGTGTTTCTATAAAGCTTCATCTTATTAAAAAAGAATCTTGCCTAAAGGCCCTACACCAGAAATCATTTTTGTGCGAGCAGTCATGACAAGATAAAGTGACACATATATACGATGAAGATCTTATATACAGAACTAGGTATCAATAGGCCGGGGCTCAACCTTTTTATTTGTCGTCAAATAGATCCAATTATTTGGATTTTAGGTTTTGAGTGCAACTACCATGGTTGGTCTAGAATCTTTCCATGGTGCATTACCAGTGATCATTTCAGTAGTTATACACCCCAAACGACCAAACATCAGTTTCAGGACCTTGTTTTAGTTGTTGTATTACATCTGGTACCATCCAAAGTGGAGTTCCTCTTGCCAATAATAAACATTCGACAATCGAGTCACCGGAGATTTTCTTTACGTAGTCGATTGAAATCCACTAGCTTAGCAATACCAGGTCTAGACTAACACATTCATTCCCTTGATGTTGATGTGCGTACCCTATAAAATGTATGTAACTCCATGCCGACGTAACCCACCAAGTATACGACCGTACTATTTGTTCATTGATGCCACCTTTCTGCTTGTGCAGACGACTCCGAAACTGTACCACTGCATATATAGTTCGTAGGTAAATTCTTATACAGCGCAGATTTTGGTGTTAGTAAATTCGTTAGCTTTATTTTGGGATGGTATAAGTAAATGTATATTCAGTCTGGAAAAATAGTTATACATTCTCATTTTTATCATTAATACAAAACAAAGCTAGGATAAGTTTGCCTTTGTTAGTGGTGGTCGGGATTTGTCCAGACAAGGATAAATCAAGGGTCATGGCACTCCGTGCCACCCCTACAACTCGCATGTGTGGCGTTAATTCCAATATTATGAATGAAAAATGAATACTCAAGTCAATATATGGATTTTCAAAAATTATAACGGGGAGGTTCGAACTCATGACCTATTGTGTCATAAGAGTGGCCTCTAACCAATGTTCCACCTTGGTTGGAATTAATAAAAAAGATAAATCAAAGGTAGTGGTTTGTTCAACTTAAATATCATAATTGATTTATTAATTAGTGTTTCACTAATTGTACATAATAAATAATCTATTCATTATAGTGTTTTATTAATCTGTTCATTAATTAATAGTGTTTTATTAATTAGTGTTTCACTAACTGCACATAATAAATAATCTATTCATTATAGTGTTTTATTAATCTGTTCACTAATTAATAGTGTTTTATTAATTAGTGTTTCACTAATTGCACATAATAAATAAGCTGTTCAAACTTAAAGTGTTTTATTAATTAGTTTTTCACTAATTGCACATAATAAATAATCTGTTCAACTTAAAGTGTTTTATTAATTAGTGTTTCACTAATTGCTCATAATAAATGACTAATCATTTTCTAAATATAAATGTGTTCTTAATTAATTATAATATTTATCTTAAATATCATAATTGATTTATTAATTAGTGTTTCACTAATTGCACATAATAAATAATCTATTCATTATAGTGTTTTATTAATCTGTTCACTAATTAATAGTATTTTATTAATTAGTGTTTCACTAACTGCACATAATAAATAATCTATTCATTATAGTGTTTTATTAATCTGTTCACTAATTAATAGTATTTTATTAATTAGTGTTTCACTAATTGCACATAATAAATAATCTGTTCAACTTAAAGTGTTTTATTAATTAGTGTTTCACTAATTGCACATAATAAATAATCTGTTCAACTTAAAGTGTTTTATTAATTAGTGTTTCACTAATTGCTCATAATAAATGACTAATCATTTTCTAAATATAAATGTGTTTTTAATTAATTATAATATTTATTTCTATTAATAAGTAATTTTGATAAATAATATCAATAGACATATTTGGCGACAATGAGTAGTAGAAGAGGTGGATGCCTAAAGATTAGTGGTGGTTAAGGGCGGAGCCAAGCACAATTATATTTATTTTTTTTCTTTTATCGTAAAATGGGATACAAAGTCCATTTTTCACATGTATCCAACTTGCCAAGAATTTTTTCTCCCTCTTTCCTCAAAATCCTGGGTCCGCCCTGGTTTGTGGTGGAAGAATCGAAGTAGTGACAAAGTGAGTCTTTGGTGAGTAGTGATGGACAATATTAATTTTATGTTGTCGTTACAACATCGTACGTACTGTGGAAGATGTGGTTGGTTGTTTTTAACACATTTGATAAATGAAGGTAGCATATATTTCAGGGATGATATCATACAAGACAATACTTTCATGATCATAGTTGGATCACCCAAAATCCAAATGGTACCCCTGTTATCTTTGGTACTATTTTGTATAAATCATGATTTTTTAATATTAAAATAAAATTGATTGCAATACAAAAAAGAATATATACACGGAAAAATAATAATGAAACTAATCAATTGACGACATTTTGTTCAATCTAAAACCTCATACATGGCATTTGTGATTGAAATTAGAATTGCGTCTACCAACCTACGTGGGGTGGGCGGCAGTGATGGTGGTAGTGGTGGAGTCAAAAATTTATATTGAGGAGGCCTACTTTAAAAAAAAAAAAAAAAACATGTAAACTTTGGTGGACTAAACCATAAATATATATGGACAAAGTACTATTTACATTATAAAATAAACAACAAAATTTATGTTGTTATTGAAAATTTAAGGGGTTAGAGCCAGGTTAGTCAACCCTTGGCTCTGCCACTAGGTGGTGGTGGATAAAAAAATGGATTCATATGGTTTTATGGTGGTGGCGGGTATTTGTGAACAAAAACATATTATGCTAATTTCATAACGCCACAAAATATGTAACGTTATATTATGGACGATATTGATTAGTTGATTTCACTAAGATGAGCGCCGCTGACGACATATTTCCAAAAAATATTTAAACTTCCATGTCCATGTAGAGGATTATCTCATTATAAGCAGTGGACCTAAATATAAAAGTGTCTGGAAGTTAAGATTATATTTCTTTCGTTTGAGCAAATCTCCGGCGGTAAAATGTTAAAGGAAAAAAACAATAAAAAAAGAGAGGAAAATCCCAACTATTTTTATGACAAACCCATATTAAATCATCATGAGTTGATAAGTATTCGGGACACAAATTATACGATATATTAAAAATGAACCAACATCATAGCCCGTGCCGTTACGGCACGGGTTAAGGGCTAGTAATACATATAAAGTGTGTCAGGTCCAGAACTTAAGCTTACATGGAGAATTAACTTTCCCAGTAGGTAGACATTCATTTGACGTGGCTCCACATATCTTTACCTCTATCAATGCAAGTAAAATTAAAATGCTCGGAACACTAAAATTCGGAAAACACTTTGTCAAGAAAAAATAGAGGCAGCTGCAAATTCAAGCCAAGGATGGTGCTCGTGAGATAGAGGTGAAAAATGCATGTAATTTAAAATGCTCTCAAAATTAACATTTGGAAAACATTTGTCAAGAAGAAATATAGGCAGCTGCAAATTTAACCAAGGATGGTGCTGGTGAGATAGAGGTGAAGTATGAGAGAGCAGTAATCCATCTCCTATGGCAGGACATGCCATTTTAATGTTCACATAGCTGTAACGTATCAAGCTTACAAAAATTATGGCCATCGTAATTCCATAGGGTTTCCCCCAAAATGAATTCGAGTAAAATGACAGCGGAGCAGCGGCAACTTGGTCAAAAAGCTAATAGTGACCACAGACATGAATGATATGCTAGACATTCCGAGTAACTGCAAAGATCCCAAGATCACGAACTCATCCACTTCGGAGCACTGAAAGCTCATGGAAAAAGCAGAAAAAATTGTTACCAACTAAAAGATAAGTATGTCTATTGATTGAACTTCTATGTGTGAGATGTATTTGAGCCGTGAAAGACTATGCATGAACTTAACCGAGTGCCCTCACAGACAAATCAATTAATAGAGACCAAAGAATGGGGGAAATTATTTCTAGCCCAAATTAGTTTTTTTGTTTATCACAAACCCATCAATAAGATTATGTATATAAGGAACCCATAATTAATAATAATAGGAGTTACATTACATTAGTAGCCTTTTATTTTAGAATTAAAAATGTCTATTTTGTTTTAGAAAATTAATGTGATAAATTTAGGACTCTAATATCTTCAATTATCGATCGAAATTTTCTAAAAGATTTCAACCCTTATACAATATAACCACCATTAACCATTTTATGGAATAAATTTTAAGAGAAACGATCAAAATAGAAAAAATTAAATATTCATAAAACTTTTTATTTTTTGATTGAAATTGCAATCTGGAAATTCTCTGCGTATGGATGATATTTTTCGAAATTTATTTCAATTTATGAAATATATAATGATTAATATATCTCTAGTTAAAAAAATCCGAAGGTAAACCATTGAGAATCGATTAATTTCGAAAAAAATTTTTTTTGAAAAAAAAACATCCAATTTTGAGGACCATGAAAGTGGGACGGACAAAATCCAATATAGTCACCCTATAGAAGGCCTCCTAAAGTCGGCCAAATATGGATGGATACAACTTGCACCAATGGTATATGACGATTCTAAATGTTATACCGTATCCGTATGTGGGTACTAATTTGTTGTTGTTCATCATCATACATGTGGACCCCCTGGCGCCATTGGAGATGGTGGTCCTGGCCTTGTTTTATCGGAAGAGCGGCCCGTTGTAGTGGGTGGTGGCGGTGGTGGTGGATTGCTGCAAATAAAAATTGAAAATGCACCAACTGTTACCAATAAGTTATTTGGGTCAAACATTAGTTCTGATTGAGAACATTATATGATTTAGAATGAAACATTTGTTATAAGGACATGCCATTTCGCATTTGCTATTCGTTGTTGTTTCTAACTAAGGCTAAATATATATTGCAGTACTGAACAAGTGATCCAGATTAGCAGTTTACATACCTACGGCAAGAGAGTTGAGATAATAGGAGGATCAAGCATAACATCCGAAGCAACTGTGCGAAAAACATCCTTATTTCCTTCCTTCTTGATTGGTGGAAAATTTGTTTTTAAAAAAAGCAACAGTTGACAAAGAGTTTGTAAGTATCGAGTCCAGATTCGAAAGCGGTGTACAAAACTTTCAACATATAGTGGTTGGGGAAGCGCGTGTTGACTTTTGATAATTTTGCCCACTTTGAGAACATGAGATCTTGTATAGCCAAGCTTTTGTAATTTTTATTTTTGAAGCATGCATTTTATTAGATTAAACCGAGATTACACGTGGATATGTTATGCCCATAGAGTCTGCTAGTACGATAGAACTATAGGGGGTATTACATTGTCCCACACTGTTATTGTGAGCTTCCCTATAAAGCAATCATCTGTCGCTCGATTTGCCAGACCGTCTGCTGCTTGATTTCCTTCTCTGTAGACGTGCCTAATGGTATATTGCTGAATTTGGGTAAACCTATGCTTGATTTCTGCAATCTGATTAGAAATATACCATGGGACGTCGGTGTCCGAGGTTAGAAATATGCCAAGCTTTTTTAATGTTTGCCGGAGTATCACAACTACTCCCAAGCAATTGCTAATGAAAATCATCAAGTAGGAATACTAATTATATCATTCATAGGCATTTTGTCTGAAATTTTAGAAGTTTCGTATCATCTTAATAATATGAGTGACATAATATTGAAAAATCTGGGGCATTTCTACAACCATACCTCTGAAATTGGGCATTTTTTTTTTTTTTTTTTTTTTTTTTTTTTTTTTTGAAGCATACCTCGTGAATAGATAAGTTTATCTCTGGTTAACCAACATCACTCGGTTGAAGACTTGAAGTGATGTGGATTTCGAGGATGAGATAACATACTTTGATTGCCGCCTATGGTTGGATTCGTGATTGTCTTTCATGTTTTTCGCTAATTTTAAGATAATTAATAATGGGAAAGCCACTTTTAATAAAGGGAAAGCTGATATTGGGTGGATTTAAAAAAGGGTTTTGTTATCTTGTTCACCCATGCACAAGATAACACCCAATCATTGCATTGGGAAAGTGCAAAACAATTAAAAAATAGGAGAGATAATTTTCACTTGCATTGAAGAGTGCAAAACTTCTTTCTCAATAAATCATGTTTGGTAGATCTATGTTAATTTACACTCTCCACTGCAAGTGAAGGCATCTCTCCTATTTTTTTAAGGGCAAATTAATAAAGTGACCAGCTTCCACATCTAATTAATAAACCGGCCAAAATTTTAAATGCTTTCATAAACTGGCCTTTCCGTTAGTATTTCACCTGGTCCCATCGAAATGGTCCAACAAGTGGACTTGGTCAATTTTTAGGAAAAAAAATTACCACCATATCCTCCCATTTTATCTTTATGATTCAACACTCTTTTTCTTTGTTCTTCTTCTTCTTGTTTCTATCACTCTCTCACAATCCTTCCGGTCGAAACTAGGGTTAGAGACTCGCGTGATTGATAAAGAAGAAGTGATCAGCGATGAAGACGTCATTATTTTTGAGAGGAAGAATAACCAATGAAGATACAAGTTTGCTTCTTGGTTCCATCTTAGAATGAGTGTAGGGCTTGAGCCATGGATAGCATCCACAACCAAAGACCCTTAAGGAAGCATAATTTGGAGTACTGCAATATAGTATTTCATAAGGTGACTTGAAAGGAATAGAAGTTGCATGTAGTCTGTTGAACAAGTAGTTAGCTGTTTGTAAAGCATCAAACCAGAAGCAGTCAACAAGATTAGATTGGATAAGTAGTGTTCTGTAGATACCAATAAGGTGCTTGTGTTTACTTTCAGCCACACCATTCTGCTCTAGTGTATAGGCACAACTATATTGACGTTGAAAGTCTCGGATTTAAACTCCATGAATAACCAGATATGAACTAAGTTCATTGTTAATGAATTCTCCTCCCCCATCTGTTCTTATCACTTTTATCTTTAAATCAAAACAGTTCTCAACTTGTAACTTGAAAGTATTAAAGATTGTAATGAAATGTGATTTTCTTATTAAAGGGAATACCCAACAATACTTGTTGAAATCATCAATGATGTTACATTAGTAAGAAAAACCATTATATGAGAGAAACAGGACAAGGTCCCCAAAGGTCCATGTGCAATATCTCGCAGTGGTTTAGTAGACTCATACCGATAAAGAGAAAATGAGAGATTATGAGCTTTTCCTAAATGACAATCATTACAAACAAAAGGTTTAGATGACGAGACTATCTGAGAACAAATGAGTAATTCTTTGCAGGGACTGAAAAGATGGATGTCCAAGTTTTTTATGAAATAAATGTGAAGACACTTTGATAGCAGAAAGAGTGGTGTATGTTGGAGAAGCATCATCAGAAGTACTAGTTGTTGTAGATGTTAAATGAATAGGGTACAGACCATTATCACTCTGCCCTTGGAAAATGTTCCTCCCATATTTGAGATCCTTATAGTGGTACTGGTAGTGATCTGCTCAGTACCACTGTAAGAATGAAACTCTTGTAGATCTGAAGCATCTGATGTAATGTGTGTTGTAGCTCCATAGTCACAATACCAGGGGTTCTCACCAAGAACATCTGTTGTAGCCATCATGTCATGAATGTTTCATGGAATTGGACGACCTTGATAGGAAAAGTTCATGCTTATTTGGTTTCATTCTATAGCGAGTTTCCAAATTTGATAGGTAGGTTTGTGTGGTTTCATGTTTGTGGTTGAAAATCCAGTAGAAGATGGATGAAATGGAGATGGATTGGGTGATTGAGTAAATGGATTTGTGGTATAGATTTTGTTAGGAAATGAAGATGCAAATGATGTAGTATGGCATATGAGTGTGATGGATGATAAGATCGAAACCGAGGTCTTGAAGAATATTGATAATTACATCTAAAATTGTTATTTTGAGGAAAAGATCTGTGTGCTCTAAAAGCGAAGAAAGGCTTTAGCTTATTCGAGTTAGCAACATTTTTAGATCCCTCTTAGGACAATATCTTCACTCAACAAAGATTTTGCAGTTCTCCTAAGATCACAGTGGATTTCTAACCCGTATAGACATAGAGAATGAATCAAAAGTTGAACCTAGACTATTAAGTACACTTGTTATCATCTCGCATTCACAAATAGGTGATCATCGGTGATAATAAATCATAATTCTTTTTAATTTCATTGAGATAATTGATCATAGTAATTTGTTACCTTGCTTGATAGAGGAGAGCTTTGTTCGAGTTGAATGATGTGTGTAGATGAGATTGCAGCAAATCTCTTATTTAATGGATTGCCATAGATCGTGATGATGTAGTAGGTCTAGCAACATAGGAGATTACACTTTCAGAGATAGTTGACTGAATCCACAAGATGATTGTTTGATCTTCTTCATTCTACCGGATCCACGCAGAGAAATAGTTCTTTGTGCATATACAAACTTGTTTGGACAACATATTGAACCATCAATGTAACCAAGAACGTTGTAGCATTTGAATAAAGGGAGAAGAAGATCTTTCCAGGTAAGGAATTTATGATCTTGAAGTTTAGATGGTAATATACTAGCAATTATGTTTATGGGAACCTTAGTAATACTTGATTCCATATCGAATCAAAATAAAATTTTTAGTTTCAGAAGCTTTGAGGTGCAGGTTTAATGACGGAAGCAAGAAAAGGGTGATCAGGCCCAGATCGGCTCTGATACCATAGAGAAATGAGTGGAGGAGAATGATTATGATTCACACACACTAAGGAACAAAAGAGTACATGCCTTTATATAAGAAGGCTTACAGAGACAAACTGGCATAGACAGTTATAATGACTAGAGCTGTCAATGGGGCAAGCTAGGGTCAACCCGGCCCTAGCTTAACAAACCATGGACGAGTTAGGGTCAGCCCTAGCCCTAGCACTGTTCGTGTACAAGCCCAAAACCCCAACCCTAGCCCTAGACGGGTTGGCTCTGACGGGTTGCGGGTTAGCTTGTCAAATGGGATGGATGAAACGTAAAATCACTTACACGTACAAAAAACTCAGTGGGCAGAGGGATTCAACTCATCCCACCTTGGTTCATATCTGAAAACTATAACCACTCTTCCATTTCGTGGTTGTTGATTACTTTTGCTTGTTATTTTATATATAATTGTATATTTATGTTGGTCAATGCTTTACAAAACGCTAAGAAAGCACCCACTACTCCGTAACCCTAAATCAAATGAAATTTGGATTGTATTAAATCATTTAAGGAATATATATGAACTTTGATTTCTAGCGCAAAACCCTAAAATCATCCTAAAATTACTAAATTAGAAACTTAAAATTCCTAAACTAGTAACTCATAGAAATTGACGGGTTGGCGGGTAACCCGTGGGTTGACCTAGAAGCTTGTTTTTATGAGGGTTAGATATGACAACCTTAACCCGGCTTTATAGACAACGGGCCAAGCCAAGCCGGGTTGAATCAAGCCAAGCTAGGTCCAACCCGCGGACCGGGTTAGAAATTGACAGCTCTAATTAATGACTAACGGAAAGTAAGGAACTGTACGGACTCTAACATAAGCTAACAAAAAGTTAGACGATCCCATAGAAACGAGATGGGCAGACACTGAGTGATAATATACTCGCACTAACCACCACCAGTAGGAGTTCCCTGTCTTTCACATCACCAACAACCAGTTGGGTTTGTTCTCGAGCTACAACGCCACCATCCACCAACAGGCAACATCGAACTTGAATGGTTGTTACCAGCTGCTTTGATTTGATATATTGGTTCCGAAATAAAGTTTTGTATTTGCCTTATGTTTTTAGTTTGTTATAATTCAATTCACAAGTACATCGTGACCATGTGCAACTAATTTTATATTTGATTGGGGATAATGTCGACACAAAGCTTGACCAAATTAAACTTCATCCGAAATATAAACATTAAAAATACTGAAGATGGGGATCATTGGAGATGGAGACAATCTCAACCTTCTCTACCCCTATTATTATCTAGGTTGTAGATTAAATAAGTAAATTGTGATGTTGCTACTCCATAATATAGAGCCAGACTTCCTAGGGTGAGCTTTGCTCACTCTCCGTAAGCCTTTGAATATATTAAGAAAATAAACAAGTTGATAAGATCGTGAACAGTCTAAAGATCGTTAGTTCCGTTACCCGTAGAGAAAAAGTTTGTAGTATATGTTTAAAAATTTCTGTGGATATTTCTTTAAGATATCTTCTGAATATTTTTACTGGAAATTCGGTAATATGTAACTAGCGTTAAAAGAAGGGGTTCCGTGACATCACAAAGCGCCACATGCTTGGCCATGCATGGTGCTGCTAGATCAAATATGATCTAGCAGCGCGGGAGCAGGAAATCTTATGTTCAGAATGACTTTAGTAGTGTAGTTCTAAAGAACAAAATCATAAAGGGTATTGTAAATCAGAAAAATACTTTGGTGTACAATTGTTAGTGTTTCTATAAAGCTTCAGCTTATTAAAAAAGAATCTTGCCTAAAGGCCCTACACCAGAAATCATTTTTGTGCGAGCAGTCATGACAAGATAAAGTGACACATATATACGATGAAGATCTTATATACAGAACTAGGTATCAATAGGCCGGGGCTCAACCTTTTTATTTGTCGTCAAATAGATCCAATTATTTGGATTTTAGGTTTTGAGTGCAACTACCATGGTTGGTCTAGAATCTTTCCATGGTGCATTACCAGTGATCATTTCAGTAGTTGTACACCCCAAACGACCAAACATCAGTTTCGGGACCTTGTTTTAGTTGTTGTATTACATCCGGTACCATCCAAAGTGGAGTTCCTCTTGTCGATAATAAACATTCGACAATCGAGTCACCGGAGATTTTCTTTACGTAGTCGATTGAAATCCACTAGCTTAGCAATACCAGGTCTAGACTAACACATTCGTTCCCTTGATGTTGATGTGCGTACCTCTATAAAATGTATGTAACTCCATGCCGACGTAACCCACCAAGTATACGACCGTACTATTTGTTCATTGATGCCACCTTCTGCTTGTGCGCACGACTCAAACCGTACCACCGCATATATAGTTCGTAGGTAAATTCTTATACAGCGCAGATTTTTGGTGTTAGTAAATTCGTTAGCTTTATTTTGGGATGGTATAAGTAAATGTATATTCATCTGGAAAATAGTTATACATTCTCATTTTTATAATACATATAAAGTGTGTCAGGTCCAGAACTTAAGCTTACATGGAGAATTAACTTTCCCAGTAGGTAGACATTCATTTGACGTGGCTCCACATATCTTTACCTCTATCAATGCAAGTAAAATTAAAATGCTCGGAACACTAAAATTGGAAAACACTTTGTCAAGAAAAATAGAGGCAGCTGCAAATTCAAGCCAAGGATGGTGCTCGTGAGATAGAGGTGAAAATGCATGTAATTTAAAATGCTCTCAAAATTAACATTTGGAAAACATTTGTCAAGAAGAAATATAGGCAGCTGCAAATTTAACCAAGGATGGTGCTGGTGAGATAGAGGTGAAGTATGAGAGAGCAGTAATCCATCTCCTATGGCAGGACATGCCATTTTAATGTTCACATAGTCGTAACGTATCAAGCTTACAAAAATTATGGCCATCGTAATTCCATAGGGTTTCCCCAAAATGAATTCGAGTAAAATGACAATGAGCAAAATGGCAACTTGGTCAAAAAGCTAATAGTGACCACAGAGACATGAATGATATGCTAGACATTCCGAGTAACCGCAAAGATCCCAAGATCACGAACTCATCCACTTCGAGCACTGAAAGCTCATGGAAAAAGCAGAAAAAATTGTTACCAACTAAAAGATAAGTATGTCTATTGATTGAACTTCTATGTGTGAGATGTATTTGAGCCGTGAAAGACTATGCATGAACTTAACCGAGTGCCCTCACAGACAAATCAATTAATAGAGACCAAAGAATGGGGGAAATTATTTCTAGCCCAAATTAGTTTTTTTGTTTATCACAAACCCATCAATAAGATTATGTATATAAGGAACCCATAATTAATAATAATAGGAGTTACATTACATTAGTAGCCTTTTATTTTAGAATTAAAAATGTCTATTTTGTTTTAGAAAATTAATGTGATAAATTTCAGACTCTAATATCTTCAATTATCGATCGAAATTTTCAAAAAAGATTTCAACCCTTATACAATATAACCACCATTAACCATTTTATGGAATAAATTTTAAGAGAAACGATCAAAATAGAAAAAATTAAATATTCAGAAAACTTTTTTATTTTTTGATTGAAATTGCAATCTGGAAATTCTCTGCGTATGGATGATATTTTTCGAAATTTATTTCAATTTATGAAATATATAATGATTAATATATCTCTAGTTAAAAAAATCCGAAGGTAAACCATTGAGAATCGATTAATTTGAAAAAATTTTTTTGAAAAAAACATCCAATTTTGAGGACCATGAAAGTGTGACGGACAAAATCCAATATAGTCACCCTATAGAAGGCCTCCTAAAATCGGCCAAATATGGATGGATACAACTTGCACCAATGGTATATGACGATTCTAAATGTTATACCGTATCCGTATGTGGGTACTAATTTGTTGTTGTTCATCATCATACATGTGGACCCCCTGGCGCCATTGGAGATGGTGGTCCTGGCCTTGTTTTATCGAAAGTGCGGCCTGTTGTAGTGGGTGGTGGCGGTGGTGGTGGATTGCTGCAAATAAAAATTGAAAATGCACCAACTGTTACCAATAAGTTATTTGGGTCAAACATTAGTTCCGATTGAGAACATTATATGATTTAGAATGAAACATTTGTTATAAGGACATGCCATTTCGCATTTGCTATTCGTTGTTGTTTCTAACTAAGGCTAAATATATATTGCAGTACTGAACAAGTGATCAAGATTAGCAGTTTACATACCTACGGCAAGAGAGTCTAGATAATAGGAGGATCAAGCATAACATCCGAAGCAACTGTGCGAAAAACATCCTTATTTCCTTCCTTCTTGATTGGTGGAAAATTTGTTTTTAAAAAAAGCAACAGTTGACAAAGAGTTTGTAAGTATGGAGTCCAGATTCGAAAGCGGTGTACAAAACTTTCAACATATAGTGGTTGGGGAAGCGCGTGTTGACTTTTGATAATTTTGCCCACTTTGAGAACATGAGATCTTGTATAGCCAAGCTTTTGTAATTTTTATTTTTGAAGCATGCATTTTATTAGATTAAACCGATATTACACGTGGATATGTTATGCCCATAGAGTCTGCTAGTACGATAGAACTATATGGGGTATTACATTGTCCCACACTGTTATTGTGAGCTTCCCTATAAAGCAATCATCTGTCGCTCGATTTGCCAGACCGTCTGCTGCTTGATTTCCTTCTCTGTAGACGTGCCTAATGGTATATTGCTGAATTTGGGTAAACCTATGCTTGATTTCTGCAATCTGATTAGAAATATACCATGGGACGTCGGTGTCCGAGGTTAGAAATATGCCAAGCTTTTTTTAATGTTTCTTGGGAGTATCACAACTACTCCCAAGCAATTGCTAATGAAAATCATCAAGTAGGAATACTAATTATATCATTCATAGGCATTTTGTCTCAAATTTTAGAAGTTTCGTATCATCTTAATAATATGAGTGACATAATATTGAAAAACTGGGGCATTTCTACAACCATACCTCCGAAATTGGGCATTTTTTTTTTTTTTTTTTTTTGAAGCATACCTCGTGAATAGATAAGTTTATCTCGGTTAACCAACATCACTCGGTTGAAGACTTCAAGTGATGTGGATTTCGAGGATGAGATAACATACTTTGACCGGCCGACTATGGTTGGATTCCGTGATTGTCTTTCATGTTTTTTCGCTAATTTTAAGATAATTAATAATGGGAAAGCCACTTTTAATAAAGGGAAAAGCTGATATTGGGTGGATTTAAAAAAAAGGGTTTTGTTATCTTGTTCACCCATGCACAAGATAACACCCAATCATTGCATTGGGAAAGTGCAAAAACAATTAAAAAAATAGGAGAGATAATTTTCACTTGCATTGAAGAGTGCAAAACTTCTTTCTCAATAAATCATGTTTGGTAGATCTATGTTAATTTACACTCTCCTTGCAAGTGAAGGCATCTCTCCTATTTTTTTAAGGGCAAATTAATAAAGTGACCAGCTTCCACATCTAATTAATAAACCGGCCAAAATTTTAAATGCTTTCATAAACTGGCCTTTCCGTTAGTATTTCACTGGTCCCATCGAAATGGTCCAACAAGTGGACTTGGTCAATTTTTAGGAAAAAAAATTACCACCATATCCTCCCATTTTATCTTTATGATTCAACACTCTTTTTCTTTGTTCTTCTTCTTCTTGTTTCTATCACTCTCTCACAATCCTTCCGGTCGAAACTAGGGTTAGAGACTGCGTGATTGATAAAGAAGAAGTGATCGGCGATGAAGACGTCATTATTTTTGAGAGGAAGAATAACCAATGAAGATACAAGTTTGCTTCTTGGTTCCATCTTAGAATGAGTGTAGGGCTTGAGCCATGGATAGCAGCCACAACCAAAGACCCTTAAGGAAGCATAATTTGGAGGACTGCAATATAGTATTTCATAAGGTGACTTGAAAGGAATAGAAGTTGCATGTAGTCTGTTGAACAAGTAGTTAGCTGTTTGTAAAGCATCAAACCAGAAGCAGTCAACAAGATTAGATTGGATAAGTAGTGTTCTGTAGATACCAATAAGGTGCTTGTGTTTACTTTCAGCCACACCATTCTGCTCTGGTGTATAGGCACAACTATATTGACGTTGAAAGTCTCGGATTTAAACTCCATGAATAACCAGATATGAACTAAGTTCATTGTTAATGAATTCTCCTCCCCCATCTGTTCTTATCACTTTTATCTTTAAATCAAAACAGTTCTCAACTTGTAACTTGAAAGTATTAAAGATTGTAATGAAATGTGATTTTCTTATTAAAGGGAATACCCAACAATACTTGTTGAAATCATCAATGATGTTACATTAGTAAGAAAAACCATTATATGAGAGAACAGGACAAGGTCCCCAAAGGTCCATGTGCAATATCTGCAGTGGTTTAGTAGACTCATACTGATAAAGAGAAAATGAGAGATTATGAGCTTTTCCTAAATGACAATCATTACAAACAAAAGGTTTAGATGACAGACTATCTGAGAACAAATGAGTAATTCTTTGCAGGGACTGAAAAGATGGATGTCCAAGTTTTTTATGAAATAAATGTGAAGACACTTTGATAGCAGAAAGAGTGGTGTATGTTGGAGAAGCATCATCAGAAGTACTAGTTGTTGTAGATGTTAAATGAATAGGGTACAGACCATTATCACTCTGCCCTTGGAAAATGTTCCTCCCATATTTGAGATCCTTATAGTGGTACTGGTAGTGATCTTCTCAGTACCACTGTAAGAATGAAACTCTTGTAGATCCGAAGCATCGATGTAATGTGTGTTGTAGCTCCATAGTCACAATACCAGGGGTTCTCACCAAGAACATCGGTTGTAGCCATCATGTCATGAATGTTTCATGGAATTGGACGACCTTGATAGGAAAAGTTCATGCTTATTTGGTTTCATTCTATAGCCGAGTATCCAAATTTGATAGGTAGGTTTGTGTGGTTTCATGTTTGTGGTTGAAAATCCAAGTAGAAGATGGATGAAATGGAGATGGATTGGGTGATTGAGTAAATGGATTTGTGGTATAGATTTTGTTAGGAAATGAAGATGCAAATGATGTAGTATGGCATATGAGTGTGATGGATGATAAGATCGAAACCGAGGTCTTGAAGAATATTGATAATTACATCTAAAATTGTTATTTTGAGGAAAAGATCTGTGTGCTCTAAAAGCAGCAAAGGCTTTAGCTTCTTCAGAGTTAGCAACATTTTTAGATCCCTCTGCTAGGACAATATCTTCACTCAACAAAAGATTTTGCAGTTCTTCTAAGATCACAGGTGGATTTCTAACCCGTATAGACATAGAGAATGAATCAAAAGTTGAACCTAGACCATTAAGTACACTTGTTATCATCTCAGATTCACAAATAGGTGATCTGTCAGCTGATAGATAATAAATCATAAATCTTTTTAATTTCATTGAGATAATTGATCATAGTACTGTTACCTTGCTTGATAGAGGAGAGCTTTGTTCTGAGTTGAATGATGTGTGTAGATGAGATTGCAGCAAATCTCTGTTTAATGGATTGCCATAGATCGTATGATGTAGTAGGTCTAGCAACATAGGAGATTACACTTTCAGAGATAGTTGATGAAGATGAGTGTTTGATCTTCTTCATTCTCTAGGATCCACACAGAGAAATAGTTCTTTGTGCATATACAAACTTGTTTGGACAACATATTGAACCATCAATGTAACCAAGAACGTTGTAGCATTTGAATAAAGGGAGAAGAAGATCTTTCCAGGTAAGGAAGTTATGATCTTGAAGTTTAGATGGTAATATACTAGCAATTATGTTTATGGGAACCTTAGTAATACTTGATTCCATATCGAATCAAAATAAAAATTTTAGTTTGAAGCTTTGAGGTGCGGGTTTAATGGCGGAAGCAAGAAAAGGTGATCGAGGCCCCGGATCGGCTCACGATACCATAGAGAAATGAGTGGAGGAGAATGATTATGATTCACACACACTAAGGAACAAAAGAGTACATGCCTTTATATAAGAAGGCTTACAGAGACAAACTGGCATAGGCAGGTTATAATGACTAGAGCATCAGCCAGGGCAAGCTAGGGTCAACCCGACCCTAGCTTAACAAGCCATGGACGAGTTAGGGTCAGCCCTAGCCCTAGCACTTTGTTCGTGTACAAGCCCAAACCCCAACCCTAGCCCTAGACGGGTTGGCTCTGACGGGTTGCGGGTTAGCTTGTCAAATGGGATGGATGAAACGTAAAATCACTTACACGTACAAAAAACTCAATGGGCAGAGGGATTCAACTCATCCCACCTTGGTTCATATCTGAAAACTATAACCACTCTTCCATTTCGTGGTTGTTGATTACTTTTGCTTGTTATTTTATATATAATTGTATATTTATGTTGGTCAATGCTTTACAAAACGCTAAGAAAGCACCCACTACTCCGTAACCCTAAATCAAATGAAATTTGGATTGTATTAAATCATTTAAGGAATATATATGAACTTTGATTTCTAGCGCAAAACCCTAAAATCATCCTAAAATTACTAAATTAGAAACTTAAAATTCCTAAACTAGTAACTCATAGGAGATTGTGGGTTGGCGGGTAACCCGTGGGTTGACCCTAGCCCGGCTTGTTTTTATGAGGGTTAGATATGACAACCTTAACCCGGCTTTATAGACAACGGGCCAAGCCAAGCCGGGTTGAATCAAGCCAAGCTAGGTCCAACCCGCGGACCGGGTTAGAAATTGTGACTCTAATTAATGACTAACGGAAAGTAAGGAACTGTACGGACTCTAACATAAGCTAACAAAAAGTTAGACGATCCCATAGAAACGAGATGGGCGATTAATCGAGTGATAATATACTCGCACTAACCACCACCAGTAGGAGTTCCCTGTCTTTCACATCACCAACAACCAGTTGGGTTTGTTCTCGAGCTACAACGCCACCATCCACCAACAGGCAACATCGAACTTGAATGGTTGTTACCAGCTGCTTTGATTTGATATATTGGTTCCGAAATAAAGTTTTGTATTTGCCTTATGTTTTTAGTTTGTTATAATTCAATTCACAAGTACATCGTGACCATGTGCAACTAATTTTATATTTGATTGGGGATAATGTCGACACAAAGCTTGACCAAATTAAACTTCATCCGAAATATAAACATTAAAAATACTGAAGATGGGGATCATTGGAGATGGAGACAATCTCAACCTTCTCTACCCCTACTATTATCTAGGTTGTAGATTAAATAAGTAAATTGTGACGTTGCTACTCCATAATATAGAGCCAGACTTCCTAGGGTGAGCTTTGCTCACTCTCCGTAAGCCTTTGAATATATTAAGAAAATAAACAAGTTGATAAGATCGTGAACAGTCTAAAGATCGTTAGTTCCGTTACCCGTAGAGAAAAAGTTTGTAGTATATGTTTAAAAATTTCCAGGATATTTCTTTAAGATATGCTGAATATTTTTACTACTGGAAATTCGGTAATATGTAACTAGCGTTAAAAGAAGGGGTTCCGTGACATCACAAAGCGCCACATGCTTGGCCATGCATGGTGCTGCTAGATCAAATATGATCTAGCAAGCGGGAGAGCTTGAGAAGTCTTATGTTCAGAATGACTTTAGTAGTGTAGTTCTAAAGAACAAAATCATAAAGGGTATTGTAAATCAGAAAAATACTTTGGTGTACAATTGTTAGTGTTTCTATAAAGCTTCACTTATTAAAAAGAATCTTGCCTAAAGGCCCTACACGTAAATCATTTTTGTGCGAGCAGTCATGACAAGATAAAGTGACACATATATACGATGAAGATCTTATATACAGAACTAGGTATCAATAGGCCGGGGCTCAACCTTTTTATTTGTCGTCAAATAGATCCAATTATTTGGATTTTAGGTTTTGAGTGCAACTACCATGGTTGGTCTAGAATCTTTCCATGGTGCATTACCAGTGATCATTTCAGTAGTTGTACACCCCAAACGACCAAACATCAGTTTCAGGACCTTGTTTTAGTTGTTGTATTACATCTGGTACCATCCAAAGTGGAGTTCCTCTTGCCAATAATAAACATTCGACAATCGAGTCACCGGAGATTTTCTTTACGTAGTCGATTGAAATCCACTAGCTTAGCAATACCAGGTCTAGACTAACACATTCGTTCCCTTGATGTTGATGTGTGTACCCTATAAAATGTATGTAACTCCATGCCGACGTAACCCACCAAGTATACGACCGTACTATTTGTTCATTGATGCCACCTTTCTGCTTGTGCAGACGACTCCGAAACTGTACCACTGCATATATAGTTCGTAGGTAAATTCTTATACAGCGCAGATTTTTGGTGTTAGTAAATTCGTTAGCTTTATTTTGGGATGGTATAAGTAAATGTATATTCAGTCTGGAAAAATAGTTATACATTCTCATTTTTATAATACATATAAAGTGTGTCAGGTCCAGAACTTAAGCTTACATGGAGAATTAACTTTCCAAGTAGGTAGACATTCATTTGACGTGGCTCCACATATCTTTACCTCTATCAATGCAAGTAAAATTAAAATGCTCGGAACACTAAAATTCGGAAAACACTTTGTCAAGAAAAAATAGAGGCAGCTGCAAATTCAAGCCAAGGATGGTGCTCGTGAGATAGAGGTGAAAAATGCATGTAATTTAAAATGCTCTCAAAATTAACATTTGGAAAACATTTGTCAAGAAGAAATATAGGCAGCTGCAAATTTAACCAAGGATGGTGCTGGTGAGATAGAGGTGAAGTATGAGAGAGCAGTAATCCATCTCCTATGGCGGGACATGCCATTTTAATGTTCACATAGCTGTAACGTATCAAGCTTACAAAAATTATGGCCATCGTAATTCCATAGGGTTTCCCCAAAATGAATTCGAGTAAAATGACATATGAGCATGGCAACTTGGTAAAAAAAGCTAATAGTGACCACAGACATGAATGATATGCTAGACATTCCGAGTAACTGCAAAGATCCCAAGATCACGAACTCATCCACTTCGGAGCACTGAAAGCTCATGGAAAAAGCAGAAAAAATTGTTACCAACTGAAAGATAAGTATGTCTATTGATTGAACTTCTATGTGTGAGATGTATTTGAGCCGTGAAAGACTATGCATGAACTTAACCGAGTGCCCTCACAGACAAATCAATTAATAGACCAAAGAATGGGGGAAATTATTTCTAGCCCAACTTAGTTTTTTTATTTATCACAAACCCATCAATAAGATTATGTATATAAGGAACCCATAATTAATAATAATAGAAGTTACATTACATTAGTAGCCTTTTATTTTAGAATTAAAAATGTCTATTTTGTTTTAGAAAATTAATGTGATAATTCCTAAAAAATATCTCCCCTTATTTTTCGTTTTTTTTTTCTCCATCTCCCCAAAAATCTCTCCTTAAAAAACGATTTTAGTTGACTTATTTTTCCCTCTCCTCTTTATTGTAATTATGTTTTTTTTTTTTTTTTGAAACACAATTTTTCATTCACCACGTGAAAAAGCTCATGGAAATTTTTAATTTTTACTATTTCGTGATAATGTCAATTATCCCAACTAGGGGAAAATTTTAATTTTCACTATTTTTTGATAAATGCAATTATCACAACTCAGAAAATTTTAATTTTCACTATTTTGCGATAATCGCTATATAACTCACGAAAAAAATCCAATTTTCACTATTCAATGATAATCACAATTTGCATTGCGTTTATTAAAAATCAAAATTACTACCGACCTGAAAACTTTAATTTTTACGATTCAGTGATAATTAGAATTTTCATTAAAAAAAATCTAATAAATCTAATATCATATGAAAGTATTAGAATTCTAGGGTTTAAACATGCTAAAAAGAAGATTCAACACTTTAAATTTTTGAGCAAACCATGAAAACAACTAAAATCACCTCAAACCAATTAATAGATTATTCAAACCCTAATCAATCACCACTTTCAACACAAACCTTAGAGTAAGAAAAAAAAACAAAAAGGAATCAATGACCGTCGAAAATAAGATACTCCTAATCAATCACCACTTTCAGTACAGACCTTGGAGTAGTAAAATAGGTTAGGGGACAACGATATGGAGTAGATCAGGAAAATGAAGAAATACGGAGAAAAGACTTTGAGAGGCGGGTAGAGTGAGAGAGAGAGTTAAATGTGGAAACAATTTTTTTTCTTCAGGCCAAAATCAAGGTCGTCGATCACATGAGCGTAAATAGGGTAACTTTTATTGTTTTTTGAAAGATAACTTTTTCTTTTTTGTTCCTTAATAATACCTGACTAATAATGACCGTATATTTGGTATGCTAGATTAAGGGAAAGTTGAGACAAAAGTGAAACTGCCAACAAATGACGTTAACTAATTGACCACAATCCACAACAACGAATTTGTTTTTATAAGTAATATTATTAATAATAAATAACTAATTAAGGTTAATTAAGTACATCTAAAAATATGAAAAAATCAATCTAACATAAGACTGTCATTTTCAACAGTTGATCTTATAATTTGGGCCACACATATATATAATTTTATTGACGGGTTAATGAAACAGAGGAATCAAACTTGGGTTCCTCACAAATTTTCACACCAAAGAATACATTTTTTTTTTGAAAAGACACCAAAGAATACATAGTACAATAATAGATAATTAACTGCAACAAAACAAAAAACAAAAAAAAAAAACTTGTACTTACATCAAACACCAGCTGCCGACTCTAGTCTAGGAAGATTACGGCTTAGTTTGGTATTGCTGCAGCTTTTGTAAAAGCACTTTTCTCATTGCTGCGTTCTTTGTCTTTGTCTTTGAGAAAAAGCGAGTTAGACGTTTGGTAAAATATTAATTAAAGTTGAAGTCGATTAAAAAAGCAATCAAAATGTGTTTGGTAAAATTTGATTCAACCATTATTGTTGTAACAAATGACAAAAGCAGTATATATCACTCATGGTAGTTTTATTCAATTTTATTGGGTTTAAAAATAATTAATTTTTTTACTATATAATATGAATGTTCATACTAATTACCACTATCATTATGATTGTTAAGAAATTATTTTACTTAATAATTAAATAATTATTTAATATTTGTTTTTATTTTTACTGTTGACAAATTAAGTAATTATTCAAGCAAAAAATGAAACTAAAATTAAATAATTATTTAATATTTGTTTTTATTTCTCTATCATTGACAAATTAAATAAATGGTATATAAAATAGTTCAAATAATAAAAAATAATAATATTTAAAGAATGCAATATAAGAAATAGTAAAAAATTGATTGTATATAAATTTAAGGGTAACTTTGGTCATTTATAAAATAAAGTAGGGATAAAAAGATAAATCAAACATTAAATTTATGTGGGACCCATTGAACTTATGCTTTTGTAGCTTTTAAAAGCTCCTCCTCCCAAACTTTTAAAAATTGAGGAATTTGGGAAGTGCTTTGGATAAAAAACACTTTAGTTTTTTTTTTACCAAACACCAACTTCAAAATTTATTGACATATATAGGTTTTAAAAGTGCTTTTGAAAAAAAATAAGCATTACCAAACTCAGCCTACATTTGCGGCTCTATATTCACATGCAAAATTAGCATAAAATTATTGGCTATTGTGAAAAATGGCAGAGGTAATTAACCATCATTCAGTTAAAAAAATAGACAACTCCCCATCGCTCCATGAATATTAACTGAAATCGAGTCTTTCTTTCACGACTCAAAATGGTCCAAGTTCCATCATTGTTCTTTTTCCAAATGATGAATAGGGGTGTAAATTGGGCTGTGCCAGCACGAGCACAGCCCAACCCAGAACATCACGATAAAATTTGAGCACAAACAAACCAACACGACACAAAGACGTTAGTTAATGGGACGTGCTGGGTTTGACTAATTGGCACAGTAGCACAACACAGCACGCAACACGGATAAGCACGTGGCCCAGCACAACACGTTAAGAGAGCACGTCATAACATGTACAAATACACCATATAACAAGGCATAATACATCACAATTTTTGTATATTTCACAAAAGAGTCACTATTCTAGCTAGTTTTTAACATTTTATGTTGGCTTATTTATAACAACACATATAATACCTTAATATTTGGAAAATATATTTCAAAATCGTTGTTATAATGTCGTCACCTATATAGAACATTAATTTACATGACAATAATCCAATTTTATATTGATGGGCTATTTCTTTTTATTAAATAAACTTGTTAATTGGGCCGACCGAGCGAAGCGAGGGAGGTCCTTTATATGGCCACTTTTTTGTAAAATCTAAGTGATCAATTACCACAAAAAGATTAGAAATGGTTAGGGCCGAAAAACCAAAAATATCCCTCCTTTTAATCCAATTACTATAACTCCTTGTGTATCCTATCTTTTCGTGGGTATAATTGGAAAACAAACTTTAATATAACATATCTAAAAATCCGTGTCTTGGAGTTTTACAAATTTTATCTCGTTAGAAAGGTTATAAAAAACTCTACGCAACAAGTACAAACAACAATATCAAATTTGGAGTTTTTACGAAAAATTCGGAGATATATATCATTTTAGGCACAATTTAAGAAAATTAAATGTATATCCATTATGCAAACCATCACAAAGGATACATAATACTTTATGTAGCAAAATATTGGTTTATGCATCAACTAATTTTCCATTGCAACTAATAAAACGATGTACTCCATCCGTTTCAAGAAAAATGATAAAAAATGATACTATCATTTTAAGCACAATTCTCGAAAATTGAATGCATAGCCATTATGCAAACCACCACAAAGGATGCATAACACATCATGCAACCATATTTTGGTTTATGGATCGATCGATTTTCCGTTTTAGAAAAAATAATACTTTCACATCTCGTTCAGAAAAATGATACTATCACATCCCGTTTAGGAAAAGTGATACTTTCCGCTTGGAAAAGTGATACTTTCGTTAGTTTGGAAAAATGATACTTTCGCCCCATTTTTTAAAAAAAAGTGATATTTTTTTTCAAATGGGCTTAAAGTATCACTTTTTCAAAACTAGGAGAAAGTATCACTTTTTCCTAAAGCCAAGCAAAGAATCACTTTTTCCAAACTGGAGGAGAAAGTATCGAGTTTTCCAAACGTGAAAGTATCGCTTTTTCCAAACGGGAGAAAGTATCACTTTCGAAACTAGGCGAAAATGTCACTTTTTCTGAAACGAGGTGAAAGTATTATCTTTTCTGAAAGGGGACGAAAGTAGTCGTGGACAAACTCCATCTTCATATTCTTGTTCGGTCGGCCCTCCCTGGCAACGGTCGTACTAGTTTATTTGAAGTGATTTCAAATGATATGTTGTCTAATTAAATTCTTGTGATAATGTCCGACTTAATGTATAAATTAAGTGATTTCAAATTGTTTATAGCACGTGTGCCAGCACGTCACGTTTATTCGTGTGCCCGTGGGCTGTGCTGTGCCTAGCTTTTGACTAGTAAAGCACATCACGGCACTACACGTTTAAATCGTTGGCATAGCACAAAGACGGCACATGGCACGTAAAGCACGCGACTTCATATGCCGGGCTATGCCGGGCCGGCACGTTTACACCTCTAGGTTCTGGATCTCGTACGACATACCAAAAAATCAATCAGTAATGATCAACATTATCCATAATATATTTAAGCATGTATTCCGTTGTATCATGAAGTATACCCCGTTAACCATAAAATGAACGGATTAGTTGATGAATTTTGAGAAGATTCAATAAAATAGTATATACGTGGTACCGATATTAATAAAGTTAGTAAACAAAACTTATGGGCATTCATAGTTTAATCTAATCGACTAACCATTTTTCCATATGGAATTAACATAAAACTACACCAATAGAATTTAAATGAACTTCGGATTCAAAATTGAAAATTATTACCTATGTTTAACTCTAGGTTTGAGCACCAAATTGTTAGTCTTACCTTATTGAAGTGCATATATGATATAGCAAGAGAAGCCCATATCAATATGTTAGTCAAGTATTGTCCCTTTGTATTGAATAAAGAAGTCATCATTTTTGCAGCTCTATGTAATGGTGAGTTAGTACTCATAGCCATAGGAGATCAAATTAGATTCCGATTTTAGTTTAGTACTCGTATGTAATGGTGAGTTAGCCGGGACTCAGGAGGGTTACGTTTTGGCGGACGATTAGGAGATCCAATTAAATTTGGAAACATAAGCATTGAACTAAGGTCGGGCCAGCCATTAGCAATGGATCTCCGGAAGTGTCCGCAGAATCCATCCATATGATATTAATGGACGTCCAGATTTGTCCCACTCCTTTTGGACGGCCGATCTATCCCGAGACAGAGGCAACGTTTTCTTATAATATAGACTAGGTATCACGCCGGCCTGCGGCCGGCGCTCAACCTCTCGTCGATTTTCAAAAAGTTGTTCTAAGCTTATATAGCTTAAAATATAATATAATCCAACGAAAAAAAATATAATATAATCCAACGAAAAAGATATAATATAGAGATTTACTTAATTATACAAAGATCTAAATTTTATATTAATTAAAAATTTAATACCTAAATAATAATACAATTGAACATTAACCGAAAATACTAAGACAAATCCCTAACTTTTTTAGAGTTTTGTTTATTGTTCATTTGTTTAATAAATCACATACATTTTTAGAGCTTAGGGATTAAGTATACTGTATACATAATGATTCTATAATTAATATCCTTAAATGTATTGAAGTTTGATTGGCTGTGATATGGCTTCAAAAAGGTGTCTTCCTTAGTCACTGAATATAATCGATCCTTTTCTTGCACATGGGCATCTTTCACTCTCTGCATGAATACCCTAGCCAGTAATTTATGGCAAAGAGACTATACAACTTACTATTAAATCAGTATGAGAATTAACGTCGCTAGTGTTTCTAAAGACGTAAAATGGTGTCATGAGAGGAACAATCATAACACCCCAAAGACTTCATTACACAACCCTGAATATTGGGTTCGTAAAACCACAAAGATTTCATTACACAACCCTCTAAACTTGGTCCATAAAACCACATTTTCATCTGCTACTCTTCTATTCTCCTGCTCCAAACTTAGTCTTACACCTTTTCTCAAACGTCTCAAGATTTCCGTACTACTTTTGGCATTCAGTCTTGTATCCATTGTAGAGAGCTTTGTCCCTTTTGTGAAGCCCAGTGAGTACCTGTTTGCCAATTGCATAAACACGACTGATATAAAAACTGAGAGCTAAAGTGACTTGTTCACAGTTTTATTCTCACAATTTAGTATGAACACAAAACATGTTTGTGGTCTTGAGTTTCATATAAATGTTAAATCTTAAAATATGTGCTGAACCAAAAATGAGTGTTCATACTAAATTTACATAGATTTTGATATACCTTCATCTACGTTCCTTATATTTGCCTCTCTAAACACAACAAAACTTGTAGCAGCAACCATTGCTCCAAATCAGTACTTGCCAGCTCCCTCATTGCCGCAACCAATAGCACATGGACCCCAATTCTCTATTATCATATGCGCTCCCATTCCCGCAGCCATTAGTACGCTTTCAAGAAACCTACAAAGCAAAAATATCTTGATCCTGCCATGAGACCTAATTCAGTCCCGACAATGTTATGTTTAGCAAACCTAACTATATAGTGGACAACACAAAAGAGTTTGTACATAACAGTCACGAAGACTAATTTTTTTAGCAAACATCTATAGTATAGATATCACTACATCTACATACACTATCCAGGTGACTTGATTTTTATCGCCCATACAGAAAGTTTAAACTTACAGGAAGTCCTACCAAGATCCTCCAAGTTGCCAGCATAAACCTCAAGTCAATGTTCAATTCAATCTAAGATGGTAAACAGGCAAAGTAAATCAGGGAAAAAAACAGTAAAAAATGCTTGATAGAGATACTTTTCCTTGGCTCCGTTCTATTGGAAGCTGCATAATACACAGTACATAATACACAGTACATACACAGTACACTATCCAGGTGACTTGTTCACAGTTTTATTCTCATACCAACATTAAATCGTAAACACCCTTGATATAAGAAAACCCTCCAGTGTCTACTTATAAATCCAAACATCTTGGCCTCCAATCTTTCGCATGGGGTACACTTTACTGGAGTGACTATGGACATATTTGAATTAAGGTAAGCTTGATTTCCAACCTTCTTTTTCCTTCTGAATGAGCAAAGCAGATAGATCAATAAATCAATGAAACCCCGATTCAGAAACTGTGAAAACTAAGATAAACATCGGATATACATAACGAATCTATGTTAACTATGCATAGAATATGTGATAACCTATCTTGTATAACTGATCTTTGTACCTCTACTCAACTTCTTCCAGATTTATCACGTTTTTGTGGTACTTACATACGATACACAGATATGCACACAAAGTCAAGGACCTAGATTTAAGTCTGCAAAGAAAAAGAAAGGAACCTTTTAAAAAATGCAATCAAGTGTGTAGTTTTTTACCAATATAAAAGGTATGCACAGTTGCATAGAATGACATTTCAGTGAGATTTATAGATCTGCAAGGTAACCACATCAATAAACCTTAATACCCATAAAATAATTAACAGAGTTAAAGAGCATATGATTGCTAGATTAAGGAAGTAAATTTCAGATTTCCAATACAACTAAATTACCCATTCAGGGAGTAATTACAGGAAAAGAGACATGTTGATATTGATTGTTTGTTAAAAGATGTCTAGGTAAATATTTAAAGTAATAGTAAATCTTTTAACTGCATTCAGTGGAAAGATGCACATACTCAGAAATGAAAACTAAGGAAATAATGGAAATCAACTCGATGTTTAGCTAAATATTCCCTGTCTAATTTAACCATTGGAAGACACTAAGAGATACTATAAAATGTTTATTTTGATTGTGTAAGCAGACCACTATATTGTTACTTTAAAAAAAAACATAGCAATACCAAGTACAGAAGTAATTCAACTCCCAATCACACTGTTCTGAATCGATTTTTACTCGCTAAATCAGTATGAAAATCAAACCAAAATTAGTTTATTAAGGGTATAGACTATAGATGAACATTGAGATGACTGCTAAATAAAAAAAAAATATGACTAATTACCTTTACTTGAAGCTGAAGCTAGCTTAGCAGCAGTATAAACTGGAATTTTATTAGTTCTCCTAGCTTGAATTGGTTTAGCATTAATACATCTAGAGAAATATGTTTTCCTGTGCAACAAACTTTAGATGTACAAATGCTAACCAAGTTCAGTCAAGAGCAGCAGTTTTTTCTCTCTGCAGCAGGGAGAGTTGAGCATCAATGAATGAGAAAGTGTTTCTCCCTCAGTCCGCAACTGGATTACTAAATTTTTCTCCCTTGGTCAGCAAAAACAAAAATCCAATCACTTTTGGTCCAATAAACAGTTTTCCACTTTTAGTCTTAATAAATTAACCATAAGAGAAGCTTAAAATTTGGTTATACCTCACATGAAAAAGCATTATCAATATCCCCTGGCTAGTCGTACTACCATCTGACATGCTACGTACGTAGTGGAGATACCAAACATGTTTGTGGTCTTGAGTTTCATATAAATGTTAAATCTTAAAATATGTGCTGAACCAAAAATGAGTGTTAATACTAAATTTACATAGATTTTGATATACCTTCATCTATGTTCCTTATATTTTCCTCTCTAAACACAACAAAACTTGTAGCAGCAATCATTGCTCCAAATCAGTACTTGCCAGCTCCCTCATTGCCGCGACCAATAGCACATGGACCCCAATTCTCTATTATCATATGCGCTCCCGTTCCCGCATCCATTAATACGCTTTCAAGAAACCTACAAATCAAAAATATATTGATCCTGCCATGAGACCTAATTCAGTCCCGACAACGTTATGTTTAGCAAACCTAATGATAGACACATTTTTGTGTCTAATTTGATCTCAATACTATATATTGTTGGCACTCGATTTTGTACTTATTATGGTGTTTTTATGTTTGTGTAGGTGTTTTTGGATAAATACACTTGTGTGGAAAAAGTTGCTCAAAAAGTGTTAGTTGGACCCCCGGGAGAAAAGTGATAAAGGCACCCTCATTTTTGGATAAGGGCACCCAGGCACCCTGAGATGATAAAGGCGCCCTGTTTTGGATTGGGGCACTTCATCCTCTCCATTTCAAAATTCAATTTTGGCGGGGAAAAATCGTTTCTTTCACGGCGTATTCGTTTCTTAGATTTTGGGCGTGCTAGAAGGCAACTCAATGGCTCAAACTTCTTGGGATGATTATATTGGGGTCAACGGACTTGTTGTATGTCTTTGGTCGATTGAATTTGGCTATATAATCCAAACGAAGAGAACAGGGAAGCATATTCCCGTAAGGAGATATCCACGGGATTTCTGTGGATTGCGTGTGTTCTGAAGCTGCTGGGATGTGCATTCGCCTGTATTAGCATGTTGGGATCGTGTTTGTGCCAATTCAACGCGAGAAATAGATAAAAAGGGAAATTATTCCCGTAGCTTGCATGGAAAATAAATGAAAATATTTTGGAGTTATGGAAGATATTTCTTGTGCATGAGAGGATATATAAGGTCATGGAGAGATGGAGGAGAGTTTATGGAGAGTTAGAGAGAGTTTGGGAGGTTTTAGAACGCGAGAAAAGCAAAAAATCAAAGTTGCAGAGACGACCATTTTTCTGCTGCTACATCTCTGAAGAACGTGAAGAACGGACTCTTGAAGGCATCGTTCTTCTGATAAGAATATGACGACCCTTAACCGAGCGTCGTAATACGGAGGGGGCAGACTTAAAAGAAGTAACGGTTTTATCATTCCTTATAGATGATGTTTGCAACATCTATAACTGTTGCAAACCCGATTTTCATCTTATTCTCCTTTGTTCATCATTTCTAAACCATTTTTGAGCAATAATAATGAATTTTGAGCGTGTTTCCAACATGATGAGCGGCTAATTCTCCCACAACCAAGGCAATGAGGAAGCTCTTTACGCATGAATAAGCGGTAACCATTTTATTTGCTCTAATTTATAATTTATAATTCACTCAATCATTGCTTTTGCGAGTTTTAAATTGTTCGCAAAATTCTTTTCATTAGTTGTGATTCAATTAGATAGGTTATGCTTTGTATTAAGATAATCTATGCTTAGGGATACAATTAATTTTTGAGAATTTGTCTGATTATTTGTGAATTAAGAAACAAGGGATTTAAAAGATAATTAGAGTTTTGGGTTATTTACCGTATTTCATTCATGTGTTATAGTGGAATCAGTGTCTTGGTTATTCTCTCATATCTTGAAACAATTTTGTGTTAATTTTTCTTATTTATTAATTTGTATAAGTCTAAAATCTTTTGCTTTCACAAGTCTCAACGAACCTTATTACTACAACATTATTGAGTCACATCACCTAACTATATAGTGGACAACACAAAAGAGTTTGCACATAACAGTCACGAAGACTAATTTTTTTAGCAAATATCTATAGTATAGATATCACTACATCTACATACACTATCCAGGTGACTTGATTTCTATCGCCCATACAGAAAGTGTAAACTTACAGGAAGTCCTACCAAGAACCGAGCTTAGTTACACCAATAACTTACAGGAAGTCCTACCAATATCCTCCAAGTTGCCAGCATAAACCTCAAGTCGGTAAAGCCTGTTTTAGTTCCCTACCAAGAACTGAGCTTTAGTTACACCAATAACTTACAGGAAGTCCTACCAAGATCCTCCAAGTTGCCAGCATAAACCTCAAGTCAATGTTCAATTCAATCTAAGATGGTAAACATGCAAAGTAAATTAGGGAAAAAAACAGTAAAAAATGCTTGATATAGATACTTTTCCTTGGTCCGTTCTATTGGAAGCTGCATAATACACAGTACATAGAGCTATTTTTGAACTTAATATTACTGACCAATAACCCCAATTAAAGACCCTACCCTACTCCTGTCCATTGCATAATTTACATTATTCAAACAAACAAACAAACAAAGAAAATCGAAAGAAAATTCATACCTGGTTGAGAATTCTCGTTTCGAAGATGTTAACAAATAAATAAAACAGTGAATCAATATCACAATATACGAAGAGGAAAATAACTCAATTGGCATAACGAAAAAGAAAGTAGAACGATTAAAAATAGGTAGAAGCCGGGAGGGGACTAAGAAAGAGCGAGGAAGAGGAAGGGATGCGGCGGATAAAATAACTGGAATAGATGCTTTTTTGAGAAAATAACTTACCTCGAAAATAAAATCAACACACATTAGGGTGGGGAGGGTTAGGGTTTACCAACAAATTATGAATCGTATCTGATCCTTTTGAGAATTGCATGGCAAAAGAATTACTCCCTTTTTCAGGTTCCCTATCAAAGTATATCAGTTGCAACAGAAAAACAAAATAAATCAATAGTAAATCAGAAAAAAAAAAAAAAAAAAAAAAAAAAGAAAGAGTGAATCGAGAATCGAGAAGAAGATAGACGGAGAAGTGATTAGGGTTATGGAGATTCAACTTCGTTTAACAGGAAAATTGTTGACGGAGAAGTGATTAAGGTTATGGAGATTCAACTTCGTTTAACAGGAAAATTGTTGACGGAGAAGTGATTAGGGTTATGGAGATTCAACTTCGTTCAACAGGAAACTTGTTTTTTTTTCTTCTTTCTGAAATATATATCTTAGATGTAGGTTTTAAGATTACATGAGTTGGGAATTATGGTTACGAACAAAGAGATGGAGAAGGAAGACAAAGCCAGAAAGAATTTGTTTGCGGGTTTCTTTCTAGGTTTTTCTTTGTTTTTCGTTTTTTTTTTTTTTTTTTTTTTGTGTGTGTGATAAATTAAATACAAATATTTCTTTATTTTATGAAAAAAAAACCCTTTTTTTTCTCTTATTTGAGGAAAAATAAAACGGAACAATTCTGTGTGAGGGTGAGGGTCACCGTTCAACGTGGAGCCTAATGACCTTAGGCTTTTAAAGGAGTTAGATAGGGTAGTGAAACTCAGAAGTTGACTAAGAATTTGAATTAACTAGTCCGGATTCAAAGGCATTGTACAGAAATCTACATATTTTTTGAGCTGTTCACGCTTTCAACATACAAGGCTTGGAGTTGGGAAAGAGTGAATTGACATATTAACAATTTTGTCCACCTAGGCCTAGCAAGTTAAGCCACTTTGGGAGCATTATATTTGCAGCAGCAGTCACCAAATCTAAACAATCTTAACCACCGAATCTACTGAATTGGCAACCCACAAAAACATTAGTACCCCTGTAACAGTGATGTTTTATTAATGTTTGCAGGAGTTTCATACAGTCAAGTGATCTAATCAACTCTTTGATCAAGAGTCAAAAAAAAAAAAAATCAACACATCCGAACTCTTAAGCAATCGCTAATAAAAAATTATAAAATTCTAATTACAAAAATAGTGTTTTTTCAAATGTTTTTTTGTCCGAGCGAGAAAAACACTCTTCTTCCTTTTGTTTTCTAAATCGATGGAAGACCAATCGTAATCTCAGCAAAACCTTAATATAAGTCCTGAATAGGAGGGGTAGACCGAAGATGATGAGTTCTCACGAGCAAATAAAAAGTTGACAGAGGATTTTTTTGATGGGAATGAGTCCAAATTCAAAGGCACTGTACAAGTTATACACATCTTTATTATTTGAGCTGTTTTTTTATTTAATTTTTGGGGTCCGTGAAAGATAGAGTCTGAGTGATAACAAGTTTGGCCACTATGGAAACATTTACCTCCTAAATTCCGTAAACTTTTACCGCTATGTTATATCATCAAAAAGTTTACCAGGCCAAAATTCCACTCCGTACCTAAAATAATCATTCAAGGATTCAGATTTAATGCAACAGTTTTTGGTGAGTATTTAAGGAATTTTTAATTGGGGAATAAAAAAACTTTTTTTTTTCTCAAAGAAAATGTTATATTAAAAAGGAAAAAAAAACAGAAAACAAAGCAAATCACACCCTCATGAGAGTCTCCCAATTGCTCCAAATGAGACTAGGAGGAACAAATTTAAAAGAATCTGTGTCACAGGACCATAAGACAACAAGTTGCTTAACAAGGTCAATATTCTCTGCAATACTTTTCTGAGGCTTAGTCCTATGGGCTAGATATTTAGCTGCTAAATTGACCATCCACGTCAGATAGGGCAACCTCCTAAGTCCTATGGGATGGCGAATCCAATGAGAGAAATTTGATCCGTGCAAATGGTCCGACGCTTGAACCAAACATCGCTCAATAATTTACCATTGATCGTGTCTATCACCCTATCTCATCCCATCCCATCACTGTTGTATTTGGACATTTATTTGGATATTAAAATGTATTTGGATATAGACGGGTCAGTGTGCTCGAGCCACGAAGCACACCTTATTGCACATATGGCAGTACATCATTGAAGTTAAAAAGGTTAACGCGTACGTGATGTTTTCCTGTACAGCTATGGTGAACAGATGCCACGAAGCACACCTTCTCTGCCTTTTTAGCCTTCCATTTCCCATCCCCCACTTTTCTACACCACCATTTTACACCCTTATGTGTCACTTTTATCCACCGTAGATTTCATCCTCACCCTATCCCACTTGGGAAAAACATGGGGTCCGCTTTAAAAGTAAGCCAATAACACATGGACACATCGGGGTGTAAAAATTTTAGGGTATAAAAGTGGGGGATTTTTAGCATTTTCGCTTCCATTTATGATGAACAGATGGCAATATCTTTTAACCGTACGTGATGTTTACCTGTACAGCTATGGTGAACAGATGCCACGAAGCACACCTTAATTGTTAGGAGTACTTCTCTGCATCTAAAATCGAGTTTAATTCCCCACACTCAACGCCGCTCCATTCGGCGTTATTCTCTGAATATTCGTGACAACGCCGAACCATCCAAGCTTGCATCACTTTTTGAGCGCCACACCATTCGACGTTTCAATCTCACGAGAAAAGTGCATCATGAAAGAATCGCTAGGAGAGAGAAGTAGCCGCATTGAGTGTTAACTTTTTTCCCACACTTTTTTCATGATTTGCAACACTTTTTGACCAATCTAGCAGTCCAATCTAGCCCATAGGACTTAGCCTGACGACCACCAAAGACTCTCCCATTTCGCTCCTTCCATAATATCCAACAAATACCATAGTGAATAATCTTCCATACCTCCTTTCCCCTTCCATTTAGAACATTGGTAGACCAAGCTTCAAACACTTGTAACGGGGATAAAAAAAAAACTAATTGGGGATATGTGATGGCATAGTTTTCAATGAAAACCGGCATGGTCGATGGACTACCGGCAATTGAAAAACCATGCCGGCAGTTATAGTAAAATATCCTCAATTAGTTTTTCTATCCCCCAATTAATCATTCTATTTAAGACTCATCAACTTTTTAAATTAATAATTAGCTGTGTTTTTCTAATGTTTGGTCAAGTATCAATAGTCAAATTGATGAAATCAGCTATTAGTTTAAGAGTGATGAAATCAGAAATCGGCACATCATAAGCAATTGCCAAGAAAAACAGTAATTATTTAGCTAAAATGTTTTTGTCAAAGGTAAAATATTGGACGAACAAAATGAAAATTGTTATGCTTCAAGAGAAAAAAAAATAAAAAATTGCAGAGAAATAAAAATTTCCTTACGTTTGCAACTACACATGATTAAATTTGTGACAATAAGGTTATGAATCTAACCAGTACTTTGGCAGCATTTTCTCGCAATGATACAAAAATTGCAGCAATCAAGGTCTCAAGAACACGTATGCATTCCTTTTTGCGGGACAGAGCAAAGCTTGTCAAATCAAGTGAGAGAACTTGAGTACCATCTAAAAGCGCTTCTTTTGTGAACACTGGCAGTGTAACCAAATACTCGTATCAATCTATATGCTGCAACTTACCTAGCTAGACATGCACTACTCTTTCTAATTAATGGTTTGCAACTTAATGATGCGTAATGTAACTGCTTCTCTATAAAAGTGAATTTGCTCTTTATGGGGAAAAAAAGTGAAAGTTTCAGACAATAAATTTATGGACAAAATTTGGTAAGACGTACCACCTTAATTTCTATTCGTGATTAACCTCATTAACGTCCTAATGTCCTTAATGTTGTTGCTATATTCCTTATCTCTTCGATTCATTTCAATAGATTACAAATGTCAGTTTCTTACAATTTGCCATCCTTCAAAAGAGCAGTATACAACAACTCATTCCATGTATCCGGTATACCTGGTAAGCACCAGTGACTGCAATCCTGAGAAGCTTCAATTCTCTCTTGAAAAGTATAATTTTTGAAAATATTTCGATAAACGGAAGGATGTGCATCAGGCCGATAATATGAAAGCTTACTGACGTTCAGATATAGAACATGAGTCTTCATTTTCCGAAGAGTGTTTTCTAGTATTTCCAATTGTATAGGTGTCGGCTTTATGTATGTTTCGTTGCTAGGAATTGGCTTCGTTGCTAAGTTGCATCCTCTACCTGTGCTCCATTTCCCTCGGCATATTAAACCGCAAGAAGGTTAAGATGACACAGTTAAGCTTAAGTAACGGCTAGCAAAGTAGTTCATTACTTACTTGAAATGGGTTGGTGAAAATCCTCTGAAAACAACTTGAGTTTTGTTTGAATCAATGTGCTTGTCAACCTATTGTAAGAATATTTTTGTATGATTAAAATATTCCCTTGGGCCCATAAAGATGATTGGTGATGTACTCCGGATTATGGTTACATAAAGATATTATGGTTACATAAAGATGATTGGTGATGTATTCCGGATTAGCGTCATAAGATATTTCTTCTAAACTAATCTTGCATATTTATTGAGTGATTATCATGAAGTTCAACGATCTTAATTAACGATCTATAAGCTTAAATCTTATACCCATTTCCTCCAAGTAGTAAGGCCTTTTCTGTATGCTTCATTTACATCTAGCTGCGGATATAAGTTATCGCCTTCTTGAAAAAAGTTAACTCTGCAACCCAGGCATATGTTCATTTGTCAACAATGAATACAAGTTTATGTAAAAAGATGTCTACGGTACATACCCATTATTAGTTTTCTTAGGAACCCACCAGTGCCCTGAATCGAAAACAAGAACATCAGCATTGCGATACGCGGATGCTGCTTGCTCATCAATCAAGTCCAATCTTACAGTCTCCTGTTTTGATTTTGACACCCCAATACTCCTAACTAGAAATGCAGACCACGCAAATGCCATGGTACAATTGTAGTCCTGGATTGAAAATAAGATCACATATACATTCCATCGATTCAATTACGCGTAGGCAGATATTGTTGGGTGCAAATTCATTGCAAGCATAGACATTGTTGTGAGCACGGAAATCGGGTGTCGGTTCCACGTGATCACAAACAATCTTAATAAGAATTGAGTACGTGCAATGAGGTGTGAGAAATGTATAATATGCCTAGGTAGATGATAATTCATAGATTCCAACCCCTCTAGTTTGTCATGATCTCATCATCATCCCCCAAGGTGATAGGTCCGAGATACGGGTATGTAAGTGAAACTATCAAGGCAAAGGTAAAAGAGACAATGGTTTACGTGGTTCAAGACTAAGGCCTACATCCACTGTCCGAGGAGATTTACTATAAGATAAACAGTTACAAAGATGATCACAAGATCTTGTGATCATCGACCACTTGAGCTAAAACTCTCACTTACTTCTCTCTATTCTCTCTCCTTCCTCTCTTTTTCGATCCCCCTCTCAGTGGAGGGGGTATACATATTTATAGCTAAATTGGGTGGGACCACTGACAATGAGCTGTTGAGATCTTATCTTCTTGTGCTCTGCGTGGTCCGCGGACTTCTATGTCACCCCGCGGGCGTGGTCCGCGGACTTCTATGTCACCCCGCGGCTCTTATTATATCCCGGTTCATCACGCCGATCAACCCTCGTTTCCTCCGTTGTCGTCCGACACGTGTTCTCCGAGCCGCATTAAATGCGGTGGTTGGGGCGGTCCAGTCCGCGCGAGTGGTGTCGATCCTCTTGTCACGTCTGTGTCAGTTGGACTACCTCTGACCGTTGATCACATCTTACCTCGTGATGGGTTAAAGCCATCCTTTGGTGCTACGCGGGATTACCTATCTCGGGTGCTCCTTCATTTCTGACCGTTGGTCTTGACAGATGGCACGTTGTCTAAGTGCCACGGATGCCCCTATGTGTCATCCTTCTTTGAGAAATGGCCTCCACGTGGACTCTGCTAGTACACGTGGCAATGGAGATAAATAAGTGTACTTACAATTGTTAAGAAAATAAAATTGCACAAGACTTGCCTTGTAAAATGTAGCGAAATCTCCATTACTTCTCACAATTCTCTTCTTGTCAGGAATTGCATTCCAAAGTATGCACGCCATAGACATGTACATATTCCTATTCAAGGAATCTCCTACAAAAACCAATTTCTTGCCTCGCAACCTCTCTAGGAAATCGGTTGCATTGAGGAAGCTGCAAAAGTACATTCATAATTAAGATCACCCTTGATGTTTAAGATCCACCAAATTGTAGGATCAAAAAAGATGGATTACCTTGGTATATTGTCCTTGCAACCTGCATTTCTTGGGTGAGATTGCCATTTCCATTTCCATTTTAAGTAGTCATCTTCAGGTCTCCCATTACCGTGACAATCAAAGGATCGTGTTTGAAGGTAAGCACAAGAACCTGGAGTATAATAGGGAAAAATACGGTTTAGTCCAAAATCCCAGCCAAACATACTAGTTAGTCCTAGCCCATTCAACTAGGTACAAATTAGTCCTTTTTTATGGATACAAATAACCTTTCTGGTTTACAATTTAGTCCAAAGTGACTTATAATGATGTCATTTGTTTTAAATAATTTAAAAAAAAAAAAAACTAAAATCAATTTATCTTTCAAACGTTTGTCCAAAATTCGCAAAATTTACATATTCGGAAAGCTCTTTCCGAAAGCTACAAAAAGAGTACCCATATGACTATATCATTCTCATTTTCTTAAAAACTTAGTTTACAGGTGTACAAACATGTACACATCTACAAAAATACATACAAAAATATAACCGGTTTACAACCCAAACTCATTGCCAACACCAGCTCCAACGCTCAACCACTCTTTACCCTGCTACTGCAAACAACTACACCACCTCAACCATTCAACTCAAATTTTTTATCTATTTCTGTAGCTTTCCAATCTTAGCTGCACTTCTCTGCAGCAACACTACCCATCCAACGTCAACATAAATTCCTGCTCCCCGATACCACCAACATCACACATTTCAGATTTTATCTTTGCAATTCCATCGGCATTTCATATTTATTCACCAGATCATCACTTCAGAGTTCTACCATCTCAATAGCACCAGTTACTCAGCTATCATTCCTTGTACTGCAACATAGAAGCAAACCCAATCTTCCAAATTTCCCATAGCATCACCTGCCATTGCTTCATAGCCAGCTGCAGCTCATCCATACCCTGTAATTGCTCAGCCAGCAACAATACACATCGCTTCTTCATTTGGTTATCAGCTTACTCACTGCAGACTCTAAATCACTCAAAGTAACAGTACTGTCTCCATCTCATATTCATCAAATCAACAGTTCTAACACCCTTGAAATCTCAGTAGCACCATCTTATTTCAGACTTGAGCAGGCATAAAATCTAATCAAACCAAACACATCTTTCCTTCACTGCAGAAAACCACATCTTCTAGTTCATGTACAATCATAAACTGCATCCTCTTTCTAACCACAGATTCAACCCCAGGACAACCAGTAACAAGCATGAGAGCTGCCATCAAATCGCATGTATTAGCTCCATCAGACATAATGCCAGCATTTCCAGTCATCGTTATATCATGTGAACTTGAAGCCTGTCCACCTCCTTTTTCTTATGCAGCCCTTGCAGTAGCGTCCTTTCTTGCCCTCTCTTCCTCCATTGAAGCTCTAAGAGCAAGAGTAAGTTGTACGAGCGTATACACCTGTAACAAGCACAAAAAAAAGGGAGCACTTTTATATGCACCCATATATCTCCAACAATAAATATAATGACAATCAAAGAAGAGATTGTAGTCGTCGATATTAGAAGACTGTTGTACATTATCTAACAAACATTTGATCTCAAGGATGCAAACCAGTAATTAGTAAAACAACATGCCTGCAAGCATATAAAATTAAGTACACCGATCTTATAGAAGTCATATACAACACGAAAAAACCAGTGCACCTTTATGAGCACCGTGTATAACTGGTGTACAATTAAGTACACTTATCTTGTAGAAGTCATAAGTCATAGCTCGTTTTTTGCACCATTGTCCTTGAAAAAATTAAAGTGCACAACAATGTACACTTGTATTAAGGTGCACTAATATGTACACATGTAATTTTTATCACACGTGCACAAAAATGTACACTTTATATTACATGTGTACCAATATGTACACATGTAATTTCTGTTATATGTTACATACTATGTAACAGCTTGTGGTGAATGATAAAACTAAGGACTCAATTTAAATGTCGTAAAATACATCATTTACATATAACGAACATAATTGCAGCCTAACAATGAAATTTTGAAAATAAATACTAAACTAAATTCATTTGAAGTGTGATTTGACAATGAGGGAACATAAATTTTTTGAAGAAAAGACAAGTATCCCGAAATATATCTCCCAAAAACTGTCAAAGGTGCATCGTACAGTTCTGTACCATCAATTATCAGCATGTGTACAACTATGTACACAATAACAATCAAAAAACTGTATAACTATGTACACACGATGAATCAACATGTACACATTTATGTACATATTAATATTTTCATTTCATATGGTCAAATGGTACTAGTGCCGCATTCCAAGGATTTAGGGAAAAAGATAGGAGTACTTTGATTGGTTTGAAAAGATAAAGGAATTGATTTTATTTCGTATGAGCTAAGCATTCCAAGGATTTAGGGAAAAAGTGGAAGTTGCGCATTTCATATGAGCTAAGCATTTTAGACTAACATTATTTATACTTGTCACCCAAGTATCAATTTAAATATTCAAGTAATACCTCAGTGAGTAAAGATCCATAGAAAAGAGATGACTAGATGAGACCAACAGTAGCAAGACTCTGCTTGAAATTTGTTGTCATCAGAATGGCAACGCTCATATTCACCCGCCAGTGGAGATAAGCACCTATATTCTGGCAAATATGTTTATAGAGGTTTAAAGACTATTAACAAGTAAAATTATATACAAGAGAGAAATAAAAAATAATTTACCATGTCCGTGTTGCTAAGAGGAAAAATCGTAAAACAAAACGATACAATCACCCAGCTCATTGGAACTACCACCAAGGAGATGAGGAAACCTGTGTGAGGCATACCCTTCTGAATGGATGACTAGAAGGAATTTTTACTCTTTCTGTTTGATTTGGTTATCCCTTCCCCTTTTATTCTAGTAAAAAAAAATCATTGTAAATTATGTTTGTTTCAGTCCATTCGAATTACGAGTAAAATTAACTTTCATGGGAGTTTAAAACTTTGAGAAATATATACACAAAAATGAATCTTTGTGTGAACTATTGCCTTTGACATCTGTGTGTTATTAAAACCATATAAGGTTTCCATGCACACGAAATCAAGTTGTAGTTGTTGGCTGGATATTGTTGATTACTATGATTGTAAGTATTGCGCAGACAAATACAATTTTTATCAAATTCATTTTTCTAAGTAATATACACTAATCATATTTCCAAATTATTCCAAATCACAAAGAGATTGTCACTGAAAGCATGGTTAAAACTACTAGAGATAAATTCAAAGCAACTTCTTCACTATGTGTAGACGCGTGATTTATATGCAAAACAAAAAGCAAACAAATGTCATCTGTGACATGAGCAATGACTTCTTATCATCAAATCCAGAACCTATATTCATAGAAAACATCTAAGATCATGAGTGACAACTTAATGCTCTATATATGTTTTTCAACATGGGAAGCAGAACAAACAAAATGAATTGATCAATTTGGCGCTAATTCTATACTCAATTTGTTACTTTTAACTGTCTAAAACCAGGGCAATAGAAAGAACATTTACCAATAAAATTAAAATCACCTGGGTTCCACTATGAAGTTAAAAATGAACATAAGGAACCTAGCCAAGTCTGCCACATAAATGCCATCCAATAGTTTCCACCTGAGCTAATACTATAACCAGATTTATAGTGTATGTTCCTACTTAATTCACCAAATTATTAGGTAATCAAATCTTAATCAATAAAGATAGTTTTACTTCTCCTCTTAGTTATTTCGTAACATCTTTTTGATTCTTCAAGCAGCTTCCCTGAAAATTACAAACATCCCATCCACAACTGGAAAATGAAATTAAGTGAAATTGTGTAAGATACTAAATCAAAAGAGACATCGTCGATTAATAAGCAAAACCTAATTAGATATTTATAGATCTAACTTCTTACCATCAATCAAAATAAGAAAATCGGAACTGAAATTAATGTAATTAGGTTTTCATAACCACAAAACAAATATGAAAATCGATTTTGAAATCAAACAAATAACATAAAATGAAAGGATTAGAGCACTAACCTGAAGAACGAATCTCTGCGGAATAACAACAACTCTAAATTGCCTCTGTCTCCATCTCTGTCTCCAAAATGTTCTGAGATCTAAAAAAAATAAACGTCGTAAAGTTGAGAAAGATAAATAGGGTAGGATAAAATGGTGGTATTTTTTGGATCGGCTGAAAATTGGACTGACTCGTCCAAAGTTTGGACTAATTAGTTAATGTGGGGGAATTTTGGACTACCATGTACTGGTCTTGAGAGGAGAGGACTAGAGTGTCAAAAGCCCAGAAATAATGGGATTAAACGTTAATTTCTACTAATACTGTTTTGGATCTTCGGCCATTACCCATTCACCCTCAAAAATATCAGAAAATTAGCTATATAGCCAAAAGGGTACTTTTCATGGGTCAAATGGACGGGTAAACATTCCATCTGGGTCAAATGGACAGGAAAATTTTTTAATGGGAACAGACAGAATTACCCTTCCTCCATTACATTACCATCGACTCTTCCCTTTTCTCTCCACCATCGACTCTTTCTCCACCACCACCATCATCAACTGTAACCACATGCAGCTACCTCCACTACCATCGACAATAACTACAACCACCACCATCATCGTCTACAACAACTACAACCAACATCACCACCTTCCTCCACCACCACAAACACCGACAGCATCATCAACATTTCTGATTTCACAAAATTAATATCACCGCCACCACAAATATCAACACCAATCTGATTTCAGTCGGTACCACCACCACTGACTCCATCACCGTCAACAATTAAACCCATTCTGATACCCTAATTTCATTAAGATTTCTCAATTTCATAAAAATTAGGGCTTTGTATTCAATCAATTTCATAATATGGGCATTCGTAAGTTTCCTAACCCTAATTCTCTTTTTGATTTTATTTTCTAAACTCATCAATTACACATGCATTGATCAACCTAGAGTTTATGCTATGAATGATGTTGTATGAATTATGAAATTTTAGTATGTTTTTTTCCTTCAATAAACATGGGTGAAACCGGTATCATCCTGAATTTTACCTGAAATTCATGAGATGGATGGGTGATTTTATGAGATGAATGATTTTTTTTTTTTTTTTTTTTTTTGCTTAATCATGGATGAAACCGTTATCATCCTGTCTTAGACCCTTTTTTTTTCTTGTGTAAACATGGATGAAACTGTTATAATCCCTTTGAATTTGGTTGAATTGATTTTCATCCATGTCTAAATAAATATAAAACTTTATCATCTTGTTATAGATGAAACCAGTATCATCCTTTCTTAGACGCAAAAATTATGAGATGAATGCATTTTAATATTATTTTTTCTTATTGCTTAAACATGGATGAAATGGGTATCATCCTATTTTGAATTTGGTTAAATTAGTTTTCATCCATGTTTAAGCTAGTATGAAACTCGTATCATCCTGTTTTAGATTTGGATGAATTTATTTCATCCATGTTTAAACCACAAACTGGTTTCATCCTATTTTAATTTGGTTGAATTTGTTCTCACTCGTGTTTAAGTTAGTATGAAATTGGTTTCATCCATTTTTAGATTCAGTGGAATTCGTTTTCATCCATGTTTTAACTAGGGTGAAACCAGTTTCATCATGTTTTAGACTAAGTTGAATACGAATGAACAACATTGTCAAGACAGTTGAGATTACAAGTAGTTGTTCAGTTGAAATTGTTTTAGATTTGTTGAAATTGTTCTCGCCCATGTATAACATGGATGCAACTTGTATCATCCTGTTATCAATTGTGTTGAAATTGTTTTTATACAAGTTTAATCATAGATGAAATTGGATTCATCCAGTTTTATGTTTGGTTGGGTTTCGTTATTCTCTAGAGGTGGATAAATCTTAATGAATTTGAATTGTTCTAGGAAGCAAAAGAAGTAAGAGCGCGGAAGCAAGAACGATGAGTTTTGGATGTTGCTGGTAGTGAAGCAAGAACCAAAAATGGGCATGTTGTGAATGTGGTTGTCTTAAGGAATGTAAAATGATACAAATGGTTGAGTTAACAGGTTCATTGAAAATCACAAGAAAACAAGAGGATGAAATTAGGAAGATTGAATTTTGGAAATTATTTATGCGACAAAGAAGAAAATATGGGCAAGATCGAATGTACCAAAGCTCCTATAGATGAGAATACACCATAAAAATGTCAATCATATAGTTTAAATTTAAGGTTTTTGTTTGTAAAATTCTAACTTTCCAAGAATTTATGAATCGGTGTTAGCGTGTGAATATATACGTTGATTGCAGGTCAGTTATAAATAATTTTTTTCTTAAATTTGCATATACTTCAATCTGCAGATAAATTTATAGAATGTTGTCATAATATACAAGATGAAACCAGTTTCTTCCTAACCAAAATCTGTTTTTTTCTTCAGAATATGGAGGATGAAACTAGTTTCATTCTAGGCAAAAATGATTATGTGAGAATATACAAGATGGATCTATTTTTTATCGAATATATAAGATGAAACCAGTTTCATCCTTGCCAACAGTATGTTGTATTCACAATATGCATGATGAAACTGGCTTCATCCAGGTTTAATCCATTGAAAAACCAACTAGTTTCATCTAGATTTCAAGTTTTATCATAAAAAATTGAAGAAAATCTACAACTGAAAAACCAATTGTCAAAATAAACCAAACATCAAATATACTGGTGTTTGTAATCCAGGGACCACAAAAAATAGATTAAAGCTCCTCTATGTGGAATTTTATCGAATAGGTGAGAGATATAGGCTATGGTCCTTATGTTCTTCTTCTTTTGTAGTTATTTCTTCTGCTATAATTCCCTGCAAGTCAAATCCACAACAAACTCATAACTCTTAATTCTATGCAAACATAAAAGCAATTCTCCATCTACATCATTCAATCATACTTATGGCAACAAACATACACCGCTTTATTGTTTCGACATTAGAACTCTTTCCAAACTCATTCGTGTTGCTGTCATCTTCAAAATCAAGCTCAACCCAAAGTTCCTTATTATAATTGAACTCGAAAAACCTTGCTGAATATCTTATGTTCGTCTCCAATTTCAATGGCAATAGTATTATATTTCAAATGATTTTAGCTCATGTTCTCTTAAATCCATCGCCAAAGCCACGAAGCCATTCTTCAATTCAGGGACCCTAGTTCATCAAAAACCATATTCTTTCTGTAATTTCACAAAATCAATTCAAACCCAGCTTGTAATTCTTTGTAAATCAAACATCAAACCCATTTAAATCTTCTCATTTCAATCACCAGATCCATCTCTTTTCTTGTTCTACATCTTATTCGAACAGCAACAACACTTCCATCTCTAAGATTCAGAAGCATCTTCATCTGCTCATTTCTCATTTTCTCCATTATCAAGTTTTGATTCATTCTCTGGAATTAATCCCTTTTCATTTCTCGATCTCAACCTCATGGAAATAACAGCAGCAGATGTTCGTTCTTCTTTCTCAGTTTTTTTGATGGTTTCCGCAACATTCAAAGAAGACAATGGCATAATGGACTGTTCTAGTTAATGAATAAACAAAATCTTGGGTGAAATATCCAAATTGGCTAACTGAACAGTATTTTTTCAATTTTTGTCCATATAAACAGTATCAAATGTTAGAAATCTATTTCACCCAAGAATTATTGGTTTTGGTCTTTTTGACCAATTTTGGTCAAAAATATCACAATCACTAGAAAAATCAGCTGAGCTTGGAACAGATTCCTCCCCTGTGTACACCAATTTTCCAGCAAGATCAATACTTGAGATTTCAGAATTGTTTTTTATGGTGGAGTTCTCAGCCGGAGTAGCTGCAGTAGATGTTCTACTTGGAGAGTTATACCAATTAGTAAATCCAAATTTGAGATAGTTCTATCGAGATTTTCTTTAAGCAAGGGAATAGTTATTGAAGCAAAAAGAGATGGGAATATAAAGCTACTAACTGTAAGAACAAGTATGGAAGCTCCAAGAAGATAACCGAAACCAACAAGTATTGATGTTGCTTTCTTCTTCACACTATTCTGATATTGAAATTCAAAGCTCGGTTGAGGTAATCCTAAACCACAGTATTCATATTATCTATCCTAGTAACATGTTAATTAGGAACACATCAAACCATTCGAACAACTTGATCTCTATTGATTGTCGTTTATTCTGTGTCCATAGGAGAAAGATGAATAAAATCAATTACTCCGTTTTTACATATTATGCTATTTACTCTAAATTTTTCCACGTAAGCCACAATCTAGAAAAACTAGTGTATCCTCATGTATCTTATTTCTGGAAGTTCATCAAGACAATTGCGTGGAACTGTCAGGGACTAGGTAATCCCAATAAACCTGAGACATACTCAAGTTTGAATGACCTCCTAACCATCGATGAACTAACCACCTTCTTTAATTCTCCTAACCCGTTACTTTCACTCTGTCTCAATTAGACATTCAAATTAGATAAAGAGTCTCGGACATGGAAAAAACGCGCATAGACATTACAAGTCTCGTGTCCTTGCCAATGGTCCATTTCACATAATTACAAAGCTAGTTTGTCGTCAGACATATATTTCACAGCCATCAAAATCAATGGTTTTTGAGATGAAACCGGTGGCTGAGGTAAATGGTGTCAATTAGCTGTAAAGCTCAGGTGCAGCCTCTGGCATTATCAGAGATGATTTCCTTATCTGTAAAGAAGGAAATTGATGGCATAATGTCACCACACTATTAACCACATGTTCTCATTCTCTCATTCGGATCAAATACAAAAGGAAGGTCAAATTCTGAATCATTTGTTACCTAGTACGGGTTCACTAACCCCAAGCAAATAGAATGTTATATAGACAAATAAGATATGCTTCGTAGAGGGATTGATGAAGAAAGAAAGTGATTCTCATTAAACAAAACAGAAGAGCAATTGCTCTTTAAGTACAGACAGAATTCAGGTGTACAAGCTGTCAAGGACATCTCACAGTTGTACTAACATAAAACACTAAAGGCACTCATGATTTACATTATAGGCACTCTGAACAGTTATAACAGAAATAACTATCTTTCATTACACTAGCCCCCCTCAAGCTGGAGAGGATGCAGAATCTGCAGCTTGTCTCTGAGAAAGGCAAATCTTGGTGCAGAGAGTCCCTTAGTAAATATATCAGCAGCTTGGTGAAGAGAGGAGACATAAGTAACTTGCAAGTGCTTTGACTGAACTAATTCCCTAACAAAGTGAAAATCTATAGCTAAGTGCTTCATCCTGCCGTGAAACACAGGATTTAAAGATAGAACAATAGACCTTTGTTATCACAAGCAATAATAGGGGAAATTGATAAAAAAACATGTAAATATTTTAGAACCCGACAAAGCCAAAGTACCTCTGCTGCAGTGGTGGCTAATTACCTATATTCAAATTTTCCGAGCATCTAGAGATAGTTGGTTATTTCTTAGATGACCAGGAGACAGGATTATAACCAAAAAAGATACAATGGCCACTTGTTGATCTTCTATCATCTGGATTACCAGCCCAGTCAGCATCTGTGTATCCTTTGAGAGCAGTAAAACCCTTGGAAAAGAGAAGACCATAACCTAGAGTTCCTTTAATGTATCTCAGAATTCTTTTAGCAGCTGTAAGATGAGTAGTTGTTGGTGCTTGCATGTGTTGACAAATTTGATTTATAGCATAAGAAATTTCTGGCCTTGTCCAAGTGAGGTACTGAAGTGAGCCTACAATGGATCTATATTCAGTAGGATCAACTAGTAACTCACCATCTGAAGCTGATAATTTGATGTCAGAACATGGAGTATTACAAGGCTTGATTCCAAGAAGATTTGTCTTGTTAAGAAGGTCCACTGCATCTTTAGTTTAACAAAGAAATAGACCTTTAGAGCTTCTTTGTACTTCAAGACCAAGAAAGTAATGAAGGTCCCCTAAATCCTTGACTGGAAAATGAGTACCAAATAAGATTTTAATGATGCACAGTGAGAACTGTCATTTCCTGTGATGATAATATCATCAACATAAATCAGAATATAGGTAAGTTTAGAACCAAGTTTCTGCACAAAAAGACTGGAGTCAGCTGGTGAAGGAATGAAATCAAGTCCTACTAAAACATCAAATAGTTTCTCATACCAAGCCCTTGGTGATTGTTTGAGGCCATAAAGTGACTTGTGAAGTTTGCAAACATAATCTAGATGTTTAGCATCTTGAAAGCCAGGTGGTTGTGTCATGTAAACATCCTCCTTTAAGTCACCATGGAGAAAAGCATTGCTTATGTCCAAATGAGTAATTTTCCAATCAAAATTTACTGCAATAGATAATACTAATATGATTGTAGAAGGTTTCACAACAGGACTAAAGGTATCTGTGTAGTCAAGACCTTCAAACAGATGAAATCCCTTTGCTACTAGTCTTGCTTTGCGCCTTTCAAGTGTACCATCTGCATTACATTTGGTTTTAAAAACCCATTTGCATCCAACCAAATTTTGGGAAGGATCGGGAGGTACCAAAGACCAAGTTCCTGCATCCTTAAGTGTTGTGTTCTCAACATGCATTGTGTCTAACCACTCATGGATTTTAGCAGCTTGAGAATAACAAGTAGGTGTAATAGATTCAGTAGCAGCCAAATAAGCAGTGGGAACTGGATGTTTGGTAGAAAGTAAAGACTTAGGTTTGAAAATGCCATGTTTTTATCTAGTAAGCATTTTGTGAGTATTAAGATCAGTGGAAAGAGCAGTGACATGAGGAGTAGTATCAGCAGATAGAAAATGTGTAGTAATGGAGGATGTATAAGAAATGGAATTGTTGATATCAGGTACAGTAGGAGGAGCAATAGCAGTTGGAGTATGTGTAGAGATGGAAGTAGTAGTAGCAGAAGATTCACAAGGTGGAAGAATATCAAGTTTAGCTGCAGACATTTCAAGATCAGAAATGGAAAAAGATGATGTGGATGTAGTGAGAGTAAGGAAAATATGATTCAAAGAATTTGACATGTCTAGAGACAAAAATTTTGCCTATGACAGGATTGAAGCACCTATACCCTTTTTGTTGTTTGCTATAACCAATGAAGATACATTGTTCACTCCTAGGTGCAAGTTTAGAAGTTGAATATGGTTTAAGCCATGAAAAACAAAGACATCCAAAACTCTTAAGAAAAGAGTAATCTGGAGTTTTATGAAATAGAATATCAAAAGGAGATGAATATGAAAGTGATTTTGTTGGTAGTCTGTTTATGGTATTATTTCTGTAGATAGAGCTTCCAACCAGAATGAGAGAGGTAGTGAAGATTGAAGCAAAAAGGTCCTAGTAATGTCAAGAAGATGTCTGTGTTTAGATTCAGCAACACCATTCTGCTATGGTGTGTTAGGACAAGTGATTTCATGATTGATACCATGAGTAGAAAGAAATTTATGAGTTCATGATTGACAAATTCACCTCCTCCATCAGTTCTTATGCATTTTATGAAGCAAGATAAAAGATTTTTTACTGAGGATTTGAAATGTAGAAAAACAGTTTTAAAGTCAGACTTGTGTGTAAGAGGAAAGACCCAACAGAACTTAGAAAAGTCATCAATTATATTAACATAATATTTGTGACTTGACAAGGAAGTGACAGGAGCAGGGCCCCATACATCAAGATGCAACAATTGTAAAGGTGCAACTGAAAAACTAGTAGAAATGGAAAAAGGTAGTTTATGGCTTCTACCTAGTTGACAATAAACACACATAACAGGCTTTGACACTATATTGTCAAGCTTTATTGTTTTACAGACTCTATTGAATGACTCAAAAGATGGATGAGCAAGCCTTCAATGCCATATTGCAGATGAAGCTTTAACACAAGACATTGCTGTAGGTAAATAGGATATTGATGGTTTGTAGTTGAAGATAGGAGATAAACCATTTTCATTGGGCCCCTGAAAAAGAACCTTCCCTGTTTGAAGATCCTTAATGCAGAAATCAGAATAAGTGAAAGTTAGAGAACAATTGTTATCTCTAGCAAATTTGTTAACAGAAATGAGATTTTGTGAAGCTTGTGGAACATGAAGAATGTGATTAAGGTAAAAGGTTTGATTAGGAACAGAAATTTTGGAGTTCCCACAATGCTTAATTGACATACGTGCTCCATTTGCTGTACCAATAACATCAGCACCAGAATAAGATGTAGAAGCTTCAAGATTGCCAACATCAGATGTTAAGTGATTATTTGCACCATAATCCATGTACCAGGGGTTTTCAGCAAAAATATTAGCTGCAACAAGCATGGCACGGATGTTTCTTGGAGGTTGACGACCTTGATATGCAAAATTCATGCGGTTCCAACATTCAGTGGCATCATGACCATATTTTCTACATATTTGACATATAGGTCTGTCTCCGGCATAAAGATCAGAAGGAGGTGGTCTTGCAGAAGGATAAATTGGTGATGTTGTTGGAGAAGGAGTTGGTAGAATACCAGATGTATAACTAGATCCATAACCTCTACCAGAAGAGAAATTATGCTGTGTACGACCACCACCACCACCTCTAGGAAAGAAATTGTTACCACGACCACCACCTCTACCTGGTGGTCTGTAAGAAGCAGCAAATGCTCTATTGCTAGATTCAGCAGCAAATGCTCTATTACTCGATTCAGCAACTAAGGGCTTATTTCTTTCAGAGACAATCATTTCTTCACTAATTAACAGATTATGAAGTTCAATACTGAATACAGGAGGATTTCTACTCCTGATAGAAGTAGTGAAAGCATTGTATTCTGAATTCAAAGCAGATAATATGACAACAACAAGTTCATCATCTGTGACTTTAGATCCGGCTGCAGCAAGTTGATCTGAAATAGATTTAATCTCAGTAAGTAGAACATAAACTGTTTTATCACCTTGTTTGAGAGACATGAGTTTTGTGCGTAACTGAATTGAATGTGTTGAAGAAGATCTGAAAAATCTGTCTTCAATACTTTTCCATAGTTCATATGAAGTTGAAGATCCTGTGAAGTAAGGAATAACAGCATCAGAAATTGTTGAACTGATCCATAGAAGAATAGTCGAGTCTTCATCAATCCAGTCTGTGTATAATGGATTCTCAATTCCATTAAATTCGTTTCTTGGAGATGTATGGAGATGTATATTGAGGAGGACAAGGCAGCGATCCATCAAGATATTTCATAATTCTGAATTTTCGAATTACAGGAAGCATAAGAAATTTCCAAGTTAAAAAGTTATCATCTTTCAATCTGAGATGAACAATACTAGTTAATTGATGAACAGGAACCCTAGAAATTGAAGTAAAAGTTGGATTTTCCATTGCAGATGTAGATGGTGATGGAAATTCGTGTATCAAAAAAGATTGAGATGGAAAGATTGTAAAGAAACTGATCAAAAGTCGAGAAAAGAAGAAGAAGAAATCAAGAAATCAGTGAATTTTTAGATCAAGAAAATTTTTAGATGGAAATCCATATGGCTCGGATACCATAGAGGGATTGATTATAGGCACTCTGAACAGTTACTACAGAAATAACTATCTTTCATTTCACTACTCCGAACTCTCGTTTGTAATAGCCAACAGGTTCTTGCTGGTGAAGAGGGTAAGGACCAGGAACACTAAATGGTGGTGGAGGATGCGACGCAGCTTGTTGTGTATGGGCATTATAGTAGGGACCCCACCCCACCAGCCAGGATAAGCTGGTTACCACTTGCCACATTCAGATTGTTGTTGTTGGGGTTGAGAAGGCGGTGGTTGCTGCGGATATGAGGGTGGAGGACGAGTATATCCAGATGCCCCAGGTTGCTCCATGGATTGATGATAATAAGGTGCTTGGGGGTGAGAGCCTGCTGCTGCTGGTCCCCAACGGGAGGATAAGAGCGGTTCTTAACATCCTGAAAACTGAGACCTGCTGCACCTCTTCCATCATTTCCCTACACTGGATGTTTCTTGTCATGACAAAATCGCTGCACTGCTATTTTACGTTGGTTATAGCATCCTGCTCAATACCACCCCAAAAGAGTTGTTCATATTTCTTAATACTAGAAAGTTAATACCCATAAACTGATTCGACTAAAAGCCCCAACATGGCTAACAAAAAATTACATATCTTCTGCAAAGGAAAAGAAAGAAAATAAGCTTATAAGTTTTTTGAAACTCTGCATCTAGTGCACATGAAACATTTATAATGTAGAAATAGTTTAAGTATCTTTCTCCTAAAGGTGTGTCAAATCAACAATACTGGGCCTGGTCCATTACAAAATATGAACCATGTGAGTTTTTGTGAGAATATTAAATCTTTTTAGAAATCACTCTAAGCTTCGAATTTGCGCAGCCATCATACATGAAGTAGGGTCTTGAAATGGGAACTGTAAGATAATAGATACTTCCAATTTTGTATGTTGTAAACTTGTTATAAATCTTACAGTTATACTAAATAATTTATTATGTAACTAACACAAAATAAAAAAAGAACTGTGGTAAAAAAGAAGAAGAAGATTGCCTGGATTAAACAGTAGATGCAAAAGTCGTTTTTACCTGAAGAGTAACGTAAAATTTCAATCCTTCATTAATATTCTCCTCGATTTCTCGGAACTTAGCTATGGCAGCTTGAATATGTTTAGAGCTCTTCACGCGAGATGCTAAAAAGGTTCCAAAAGTCAACAATAAATTGCTTGTTCTACAGTCAAATGAGCTCAACAGAGTGTTTCTCTGTTTCTTAAAGAATAACCAGAAAGAAAATAGTCCACTCACCTTTGTAGTCTTCAAGACTAAACAAAGCAGCACATTTGTCATTCTGAGCCTGTAGGAGGAAAAAAGTAAGAAGAGTGCAAGAGACTTGAAACCAATTTACAGAAATGGAAGTGCCGCCTCAAAGCTAGAGCAAGGAGACAACCTGAATCTTCACCAATAAGTATTCTTGCGCATATTTTGTGCAATTTCTTCACAGACGTGGTCATATTCCGCTATCTCCTTGCTGAAAAGATCATCATGTGACCCGGAGATGTCATCAACAAAGAGCAAATGATAAGCAGCAATATTTTTAAGACCCTTTTTGAGTGCTTTACCAAGAAGTTCAGTAAAACCAAGAATGAATAAAGAAATTTCGGGATTTAAAATCGTACCTTCCTTTTCATCTCTTTGAGCATGTCCTCCGGACCAGGACGTTGAGCACCAAGATTCTCTGCAATACATGAAAGCATCAGTTGGTTGCTAATGCAGCAAACTATCTTAAATAACTAATCTAAAGAACATGGCAATGCCTAAAAAGACTACCATAAAAGGATGTTACATTATCAAACTATGTTTCAAAGCTCCCACTACCGCATCTTCACCGGCATCCAGTGACATTATTGGCCTTGCAAGAGTTGGAAGTGCAGACTCTATCTGCCCAGATCCAAGTCATATAAGATGGGATAGGAATTTATCATTCACCGTACTCTCAACTGAGACAAACAAAGGTACTAACAGACAAACTTGCCGAACAATATGCACAAATAACTGAACAAAGTTAAGATCACATGCATATGCATCAATAATATTCGCCATCTGATGGCTGAAGCTGGAAATTTTCATGAAACTGTTGGCAAATCTTGAAGATACTATAGAAATTAAGCTAGCGCAATGCCAACACCATAAACTGAATTTATACAGCTAATAGATCGTTAACCCAGCGTTTGGAATAACAATGGGAAACCTCAAATCATGACTTATCAAAGTTACAGCTGATAATGCATCAGCTTTCTTCTTTTATTCTGATCTGGTAGATCATAAAGTTACGGTTTAAAGCTGATTTTATACTAAGAATTACTCAGTTGTCGCTGGAACCTGGGTCTAGACTTCTAGCATGTAAAATCTTTCACAAGCCTAGGTGTCTGAAATTTCACCTAAGAAATATCAGGTTCCCGCACCATGTGGAGGACAAGTAGGTGCAGGTGCAGCTAACCACGTCAATGTATGGCTCTTCAAATACAATATGCACTGACACCAACCTGAATTTTAGGGTTAAGGGTGGAGTTTAGCTTGCCATGACTAACTAAAAGGAGAAACATCAACCAACCTAAACTGAAACAAATAACACTAGGAGTACAATGCATAACACCTGGAGTATACTACTTAAAACGTTTGCACTACATTACAGAAAAGAAAAGAACGTACCGGCTGTCTGTCAAGGATCTCAATGAGATCAGCAAGATCTCTCACAGAACTCTCAATTAATCCATCACCGTCTGCAGCTTGTTTAAGGTTCAGCGAATGCTGGACTAAGGTCTAGTCCATCGTGTCCCAAATTGGGCAGAGATTTGAGCATCTTCTTACAATTCATGGTTCACCCTCCTTACATCCTTAAGTTGTTGTAATTCAGCTTCAAAACAAGATGGACCACCACTGATCTGAACTGCCTCTACATCTTCTTTAATATCCATTGGAAGACAACTGTTCCCTTCCAAAGCGAGAATTGATTCAGGGAGATGCATTTCCTTGAGCCTCGCTCGGGTTATCTCGCTCCCTTGCTGCAGCTTCACGGCTTGTGTGATATCATCAACCATTTCAGTGTACCTAGAAAGGGCCTTAAAGGAACTATCAGGGACAAGACTTGCAAACATCTTCTCCTTGCTTGCATCCAAAACTTCACCCACAGGCGTGGGCTTGACCAGCGAATGTGCTGGAAGAGGGGTTAACGAATCAGGTGCAGAAACCCTCATGAGATAAACTCCATTATTCTCTTTACAGCTGTCTCTAGATTGCAATTCAGACTCTTCAATCGTGCGATTTCTTCCGCAATCTCCTCTTTGGCATGCAGTTCCAGACCATACCTGTAGCAAGCATCCGCATGAAACTGAGCTGCCTTTAGCTGTACATGATATACCCATGACCGTTCGAAATGCTGGTTGCTTCTTCGTAGTAAATAGCAACCTGTACCCAGTCCACATATATCCCAGTGCATTTAGCTTAAACTCACACAAAGAGTAAATAAATGAATTTTATTTTAGACTGTATCACTAAGCTAAGTTCACATATAAGTTTGTTTTCTTCGGACTAACTACTGTGCATATTCAAACCCCGAAATCTTAAATGGGTACAACTCAACAACCACCACCACAAGATTTATATGATCCAGAATCTTATAGTTGTTTTATGGCCAGCTGAATTGCAAAAAATTATATTAATTGAGAGAGAATTGTAAGAACTGACCTGCCTTGAGACCTTAGCACAAAGACCAGGACCTCTACCTTCAGAGGTAACTTTCTCAAAGAAGCATTCCTGTGCTTTCTCAAGATGTATAATCTGTTGTGATGCTTCTAATCTAGTTCTAAATGAACCATACCATATAAAACTAATTGAATTCATTTGATCCTTATCTGGTGATATTGGAAATCTCGATTCTAATACAACTAGGGTTTTGAAATATGATTGATATAGACCACGACGAATTTCAGGTGTATCAGTTGATGATTTCTCAATATCTGATCTATATTGTTTCACTATTTGAAAATCATCTTCTAGATCTGTATAATTCTACTGAGACTCTTTTCTTCTCATGGATTGCTAACATCACATTTATTGCAGATGCTGCTGCCATGTTTTTGCTTGATTTTGAATCAATTCAACTGATTTTATTTTATTTTATTTTTTTTTTTGATTAATAAAAAGGTTAATTAATAATAATAATAATAAAAATATTACACGGGGCTTTTGGTTGGATAATTTGATATTAGGATTTGGAATTTTTTCCTTCGTCGTGCAGGAAAAATAGAGACGGGAGAAAGTCTTTCTCCAGGACCTGATAAGTGATAACAAGCTAGGGGTTCGAAAAGTTTGATTTAAGCACCCATGGGCCATGAGCCATGACCTTTAGGAAGACCGGCAGAGTCTAAGGAGTCAAAAAAGCCTTTGGATTTCAAAATGACTTATAGTAATCGAAAAATTAACTTTTTGTGAAGCAAAATAATTTTGCTTTTGACTTCTGCTTTCGGTATCCAAACGCAATACATAATAAAGCAGAAGTTATTTGCAAAATCATTCTGAATTTGTTTTCACGACCTAACTTCTTACATTAAAATTAAATTATGTTGAAAAAATATTTCTTAGGGTTTATCCAAATACCCTAAAATTAATTTGGTTTTAGGTAGTCAAGTGGAAGTGTTTTTACTTTTCCAAAAGCGAGAGCTAATTTCAGAAGTCAGAATTAAAAAAAAAAAAATTCTTCATAGAGATTCACTTTTTTGCTTTTAAAACTAACTATGAAATTTGTATTCACAAACTAATTTCTGACAATCAAGTTGCAGAAGCTATAGCCAAATGTATGTCAGTGAAGAAGCTATTGTCATTCAACAATTTGAAAATTTTCATTCTGTTATTTGTGATCTTTTTGCAAAAGACCAAAACACACATTTCATTAAGCAATAAATTTCTCCAAAAAAAAAAAAAAAAAACTAGTTTCTGACAACTTCTTATTATGCATTCAAACAACGGTCTAATGTCTAAGTTTCTAAATCACTTTTATTCTGGAGGATCGGGCGATTGTGATGAGCCGACTCAGTCAAACTTCCTCAGCATTTCCTTGATTTTCTTCTCTTTTATTACTGATGATAATCACATTACTATCTACATCTACGTACTTTAGTCCATCATTCTTACAAATGTTTTGTTATAACTAGTCATTAAATTTATTATTTATTATTTCTTATTAATCAAACTTTTAATATTTCCCTAAAATTATTCTAGTCTTTTGTCTCATTTAAATGTGTTTCTAACCTTTCCTGTTTGTCCATTATGCATATGTAGTTTGGTTTATTTCATATGGCGTTTGCATGGACGTAAGTTATGATTACAATGTTTGCTGAGAAAGTTGTTAATCGTTTGAAAGCCAGATTTATATGTGATAGTATTGGTGGTTTATAATGGATGAAAATCATAGACCGTTTCAACTCGCAGAGTCAAGCAATTAATGAATCCCGCCTATTGGAAAATTCAAAAAAAAATCAAATCCCGAATATTCAGTTTCAACCAGAAAGTTTGTTTCATTTTTCTTATTGGATGGTGAATTGCCAGCTACAATACATTCCATTCTACACATAGCCCAAAAATACGATCTGCTACTGTAACTCTAGACATATTAACTCTAGAAATATTCCACAAATCTTCATTGTTAACCCTAAAACTCTCATCATCTTAAAAGCATTTTTATAGCCTCATTTTCGTAAACATCAACCCTATAGCTTACTGAAAATGCGGGGGTCTAACAACCACATACAACAATTCATTTGGCAATCTGAGAGAACTTACTCCAATATACTCTCTAGAGAATCAAATAGACAGTCAGACTCAATCTAGGGAAAAGTATATCAAAGAGTTTAATATCTCTAACTCTTAATTCAATCTGCAATCTGCAATCAGCAAATAGAAATCTGCGAGCCTAATTGAATATAAGAGGAGTAACTTGAACGGTACCAAAGACCAATGTTCAAGTGTCAATCAATTTAAATCAAAAACCAAAGGTTGGATATTCTAATTGATTGATCTTAACGCACAACCTGTGATATTTCAATTATATAACAAAATATAATGCGGAAAATAAATAACACGAGATTAATTTTGTTAACGAGGAAAACCGCAAATGCGAGAAAAACCCTGGAGCTAGTCCAGTTTGAACACCACACCGTATTAAGCCGCTACAGACACTAGACTACTACCAATGAACTTCGGACTGGACTGTAGTTGAACCCTAATCAATATTCTCACACTGATTCAAGGTACATTTGAGTTCCTTACGAATCTGATCCCAGCAGGATACTACGCACTTGATTCCCTTAGATGATCTCACCCACAACCAAGAGTTGCTACGACCCAAAGTCGAAAACTTGATAAACAAATGTCTCACACGTAAAAATTCTATAGATTGAATAAATCTATCTCCCACATAAATACCCAAGAGTTTTTTTCCGTCTTTTGATAAATCAAGGTGAACAGAACCAATTGATAACCCTAGGACTTATATTCAGAAGAACAACCTAGTATTATCAATCACCTCACAATAATATTAATCGAACAGTGAAACAAGATATTGTGGAATCACAAACGATGAGATGAAGATGTTTGCGATTATTTTTATCTTGCCTATCGGATAAATTAATCTCGAGTCAATTATTTCAATTGTACTCAATACGATAGAATCGGGCAAGATCAGAAAATGCAACTACAAAGAAAATAGTTGGGTCTGGCTTCACAATCCCAATGAAGTCTTTGAAGTCATTAACCTACAGTGGTCTCGATAGAAACCTAAGGTTAAAGGAAATCGACTCTAGTTTATGCAACTAGTAACACACAGGGGGTGTGTGGATTAGGTTTCCCAGTTGCTAGAGTTCTCCTTTATATAGTTTTCAAATCGTGGTTTGCAATCCAAGTTACCTTGGTAACAAAGCATTCAATATTCACCGTTAGATGAAAAACCTGATTCAACCAAGCTAATATATTTCAACCGCTAGATCGAACTTAGCTTGTTACACACAAATGAAATGTATCCTCATTTAGGTTTATGTAACCGTACCAAAACGTGTACACCATGTTGGTTCGACAATAGTTAACCGAAGTTAGACATATGATTACTCTCATATCAACCTTATTCATCTTAACCATAACTAGTTCAAATGACTCAAATGAAACTAGTTAAAGAGCCGTTCAATTGCTATATTTTCATAGAAGTATACAAGAACACAATTGAAGCAAAATTGGTTTGATTCACTCGAATCAATACATGAACATGATAGCCACGGTTTGCAAAGATTGCATTCCTTATTTTATAAATGTTTAAGTTCATGTACACAACCGATTGTAGAAAGTAACCAACTCAAGTATGCAAACGGGTACACATACTTAAGTAGCCTGACCGAGTTTGGTTACGCCGATCGCGTCTGACGGCAAGCATACCAATTTACATTCCAAACTCCAAAAGAAATTCATGGCCGTGAGACTTCCGCCAAGTATGCCAGACATCCAACAACGACCAGTACGCGTATGTGTACGCATACTTCAGGTTCCCAGTTTTGGACTTTTACACAAATGTGATAACACACTATGTTTATATCCATTACGATAGAAATAGCAGGATCATATCATGTAACTACAGAGAAAATAGTTGGGTCTGGCTTCACAATCCCAATGAAGTCTTTAAGTCGTTAACCTACAGGGTTTCGTGAAAAACCTAAGGTTAAAGGAGAATCTACTCTAGCTTATACAACTAGTATCAAACAGGAGGTGTGAGGATTAGGTTTCCCAGTTGCTGGAGTTCTCCATTATATAGTCTCCAAATCAGGGTTTGCAATCTAAGTTACCTTGGTAACAAAGCATTCAATATTCACCGTTAGATGAAAACCTGATTAGATTCAAGCTAATATCTTTCAACCGTTAGATCGAACTTATCTTGTTATACACAAATTAAATGTAACTTCATTTAGGTTTGAGTAACCGTACCTGAACGTGTACACTTAGTTGGTTCAACAATAGTTAACCAATGGTTAGCCATATGAGCACTTTCATATCAACCTTATTCATCTTCAACATAACTAGTTCAAATGACTCAAATGAACTAGTTAGAAAGTTGTTAAATTGCTTAGATCTCATAGAGGTATACAAGACACAATCGAAGCAAAATCAGTTTTGATTCACTCGAATTGATTCATGAACATTATAGTTACGGTTTGCAAAGATTGCATTCCTTATTATATAAATGTTTTAGTTCATGAACAAACCGATTTTAGAAAGTAACCTACCTAAGTATGAGAACGGGTATGCGTACTTAAGTAACTGGATTGAATTTGTTTTTACTTTCAAACTCCAGCAGAAATTCACGGACGTGAACTTTCCGCCAGTATGCGTACTGTACGCATACTCACCCGGATTTCCAACAACCGCCTGTACGCATACGTGTACGCATACTTTGGGATCTCGGTTTTGGACTTTTACACAAATGTGAGAACACACTATGTTTATATCTAAAGATGGTTACATGTTCTAAACTCTCATTTAAATCATTGAAACTTTCTTAGAGGATGTTATATAGTTGTTATTCACAAACTATTTTTCATCACGAGTAAAGATGAACTTGGAAAAAGTGAAATATAAACTCGGCTCGAAATATCAAATTTGTATAATCGAAGTCTATATAGAAATACGACTTTTGTCTCAAGATAGGAGATAGAGTATATAGACTTTTGAGTGATAGATAAGTTCAAGTCTCCACATACCTTTTGTCGATGAAGTTCCACAAGTTCCTTGAGTAGTTCTTCGTCTTCATATGATGAACGTCGTGGAGTCTAGAGCTCAAGTACACTTATTATCCTATCCGAGACTTAGCTATAAGTAGACTAGAAATCAAGACTTATAGTTTTGGCAACTAAACTTGACAAACAAGCTTGAGATAGAAACGCTTGCGAGTTTGACCGAGCAGTGCTCTGACAAGTACCACTACAATTGGCATACTTGACATAACAGTTTTTTGAGTAACTAGGGTTATTTAAATTTTTAAGTATCCGTTAGCAGTAGACAGTCTTGATAATCCCACGTGTAGGGCAGGTGATTTTGTATTCATTTATGGTTTCTACTCTCTGAGTATTTATAGTACAAGATTGTAAGGTTTTGGGTATTAATGAATTAATAGATGAAAGAGGCTTACTCGAATAGTTTAGTGATTATCATCAATATCTCTATCTCTAGTCTCAATCAATCCCAAGTACATAAGTTTATTACAATTGGTATCATCTAGAGTCCTCACCATGACATGCAGTTCTTCAATTAAAGATGTAGATCACACAACCAAGGAACTGAATCAATTGTAAAAATATCTCACTGATAGTCACACTCATGAAGCTGCAAATCGTACTGCTGAGGCTACATCACATGGTGATAAGATAAATAAAATCTTTACTAATTTACAATATCTTAATTATGCAATGACATCCACACATTAAAAGCTTGATAAACTCATTGAGCTCTTATATATACAACATGACCCTCATCCATCTTCTTCTCATGTTGCACTTCCTTTTTCTTCTGGACGCACTTTTCAACCTCATTCTTCCTTCTTATCTGGTCAATCTTCTACATCTCAACTTAAACCACCGAAAATAGATCTACCAAATTTCAGTGATGAAAATCCTAAAAGCTGGATTCATAAATATGAAAGATATTTTCAGATCCACCTTGTTGAGGAACCACAAAAACTGGGGTTTGCCTCTATGTCCTTGGAAGGTAAAGCATATTCATGGTTCTTTGACTTTTCAGCTGGTAAACCTTTTATATCTGGGTCTGAATTTATAAAACATATATGTGGTCGTTTTGAAGATCTTACTAACGATAACTATGTGGATTTTACTAATAACACAACTAACCACAGTAGACAAATACTTTGAGCAATTTGGGTTATTAAAAAGATTGATGATCAATAAAAACCCATCACTAACGAGAGGAATACTTTATTATGAGTTTTATAAGTGGCCTTAAAGAAGATATTAAGAGTTCTGTTCAGATTGATACACCAACTACACTTTCACAAACCTTTTACCTAGCCAGACTGCAAGAAAATGCTCTTTCATATAAAAAATCCACATCAAAAACACACGTGTTTAAGCCACCAACAACAACCTCTTATTTCTCTAAATACTCAAACCTCACTCCTAAAACTTCCCCAAACCCATCACCTACCACTTCCACTACTCAATTCAGACCACCATCTTTACCAAACACTTCAACTCCACCAATTCAGAGACTTACTCAAGAGAAATGAATCAAAGAAGAGAAAAACAATTTCGTTACATATGTTCTTGGTCATAGGTGCAAGTCATAACAACTCTTTATGGTTGTTACTGAAGAAGAACTCTCTCAATTTGAAGTTTCTATCACTTAAGAGTCACTTGAAACACCAGTCGTAGAGTTTGACATGGGAATCTCACTACATGCCCTCATTGGCTATGTGAGTGGTGACACTGTATGCATTCCATGGTTACTTAAGAAACATCATATTACCAATTTGGCAGATACTGAAAAGGCGCGAGGTACCCAAATATACCTCAAGCTAAAACTTTTCCTACCTATAAGTCCTTTCTCTGAAAGTGATTGTCTATGGACTGAGTCGAAACAATACAACTAATCGGTTCACACTTCTTGTGATCGTCTATGGATACGAGATCGAGACAATATAACAACGAAGTATATTTACTTGATAAAAAGGTTCGGACTTAACCAAACACAATAGTATTTCTTATCAAGTAAATAGGAATTAACGTTTGTGTAATTTACTTTAATTATAATAAAATAATTATAATGCGGAAATATAAAGTAAACTAGATGACCGCTGCCACGGTGGGAAGGCCGACCGAAGAAAAATGGAAACACTCCTGCAATTGGACTGTAAAAGAAAATTTATGGGCAAAGTGAAAATATCATTTTTCTTGAAACGGATAGAGTACATCGTTTTATTAGTTGCAAAAAAAAAATTAGTTGATGCATAAAACCAAAATATGGTTACATAAAGTATTATGTATCCTTTTGTGGTAGTTTGCACAATTGATCTCCATTTTATTTTCAAAATTGTGTCTAAAATGATAAATAATTTTTCAAATTTTCGTAAAAACTCTAAATTTAATATTGTTGTTTATGCTCGTTGCGTAGATTTTTTTAAAACCTTTCCAACGAGATAAAATTTGTAAAATTCCAAGGCACGGATTTTTAGATATGTTATATTAAAGTTTTGTTGTCAATTATACCCCTAAAGAAATAGGATACCTAAGGAATTATAATAAAATTTGGCTCTTATATCTAGTTGCCCTCCTTTTTTGGTTTATTTACGAAAATGTCTAATATCTTACTGCCCTTCCTCTTTGCTTTATTTACGAAAATGTCTAATACCTTAGTGCCCTTCCTCTTGGGTTTATTTACGAAAATATCTAAATGAAAAAAAAGAAAATTTTGATTTAAAGGGGCAAGTGTCGTCCTTTCATCGTTGAACCAAATCCAATCTTTTGTGTCTAATTGGAAAAAAATTGTCACGCTTCACATTGACACAAAGTCACCATATATAGAGTCCTCCCTCGCTTCGCTCGGTCGGCCTAATGACACAGCAAGATTTTGTTAACGAGGAAACCGCAAATGCAGAAAAACTCCGGGACCTTGTCCATAATTGAATACTCTCAGGATTAAGCCGTTACATAAAACTAAACCTAACTTCGTATAGTTGAGACCAAGCAACTAAACCTATAGTTCACCTAGTTCCGTCTGTATTCCCATGCCTCCAACTTATGAATAAGTCACGTACTTGGAACAATTCCTTTGGTTCGTATTCCAAACAGTAAAGGAACAACAAATCTGTTTGGTATCAACTCTATTCAACCAAGTGATGTGAGTCGGACAAAGGCTCTTCTGTTTATCTTAACATAAACTCCTTCGTTAGGATTTTGCAATCAATACTTTTAATCACAAAGAATTGTATTGATGTCGATCTACACAACTAATCAATACAGTCTATCACAAGGATAAACTGAATATATTTGGATCCTCTTATACAGAAACAAGTATTGTGCACACCAAAGATTATGAACCCCAAATCAGAAATCTTCAATATCTTCTTTGTCTTCAAATCTTCTTAGATCTTCAATAAACACCTGCACACAAAAACTTGAATCTCTTGTGATCAATCACGCACAGAACGGAGTCTATTAACAATGGATTATCACAAGATCGTCTTTAGTACTAACAAAAGTCTAAATATCTTTGTCGAAACTTCGATCTAGTTTGAGTGAATCTTATATCAGAAGAGAAGATTCTCAAGCATAAAAAAAACTAGGTGCAATCAAAGTTCAACCACTGTTAGTCAATCAAATCAATCGAAAACCAAAGATAAACCGAAATTATCTAGTTTTCCACCAATGGCACTCGTAGAGATTCTCAATCCCAAAGAAGACTTTAAACTGAGCGGCCGTAAGAGATTTCGCCTAATTAGGTTACTCTCATCTCCGAATAGGCGGCTATACCGATAACAACACAACCGAGGAAGTTTGCTGTCACTTAAGGATTAGTTTGCTAGAAATGCAAACTTCAAGTATTTATAGACAAGGCAGTTAGGACACCAAGGAATTTCCAAAACCGAAAATATTCTCAAAGATATTTTATACATTTCAAATTCGATTTCCATAATTCCTGAAATGCTCTGTCCAAAATAATGATCGAAAATCTCTCTGGAAAATCTAAACTAGTAAATACACATTACTAATTCTCGTTTTCCTAAAATAAAATTAACAACCTTAAATAAAAGATTCTTAGCTTATTTATTTCGATCCTGGGATTTTCTTCCTGTAGCTATTAAGGAATAACTTTGAACAATAAAAGATAAACATTACTGTACGTGTTCAAAGTATGCCGACATCCTTACTTTGGTCTTTGTAAGTCCTCTTTTATACTTACAACCTTGAAACCGATTTGCCACACTTCCAAACAAGTTTAGAATTGGTTCATCTGACTTTCAAGAACTATGCAAATGATTAAGAAACACAAAATACAAATCATGGGTTTCATGGTTCTACCAAAACTAGTTTCGGTTCTATCTCCAGGTGAGTATTATGCATAGTCACACTAGCTTCCCAAAATTCGGTTAACTAGGTACTAGGATCGGTTCCACACATATATATGGTATTTAACTTATATGTGTTGCACATGTCCATAGGATCAGTTCCCCCTTTCCATAAAACGTTTTGCACATGTTCATAGGATCGATTCCTCTTTCTTCTATAAACCTTGCTGCACCTCATACAAGGATCGGTTCCCCTTTGTTATGTGTTGCACCTCTTCATAGGATCGGTTCCATTTACCCAGAATCGGTTCAACAAAACACAAACTCGATCATAGCATCTCAGGTGATTACTTAAGATCGGCTTCACTAATAAAAGTCATACCAATACATAAGTCAGTCCTTTGTGAATATTTTTACCAAGAACACGAACAAGTCATGAGCAGTTATAGTCAATCACACATATTGGATTTTCACAAGATATGCAATGAATAACAATCCTAATAACGCCTGGCGATTTCCTTTTCGATTCATAAAGAAGTTTATGAACTTACTTCCTTAAAACACATGTAAAACATTGTTTCCTATGATGAAATCCTCTCCTCATACCCATAGATAATCACAATAGCATTTAAACGATTATGTCGATGTCTTATCTAAAAAGTTTAATGGTTAAGCAATAAACTTCATATTATATTCCTTAATACTACGTCTATCTAGAGTGTTCATGTTTCGCAGTTTTGTTTTCAATATGCACAACTTGAAAGATACGTTAGGGAATGAAACAGTTCAAGTCAAATATCACTAACCTCAAGTGGAAGGATGATGTTGTCGTTGTAGCTTCTTACTTCTTCACTTCTTCAAGTCTTCGCAATACTTGTAATGTCTCATATGCTAATACTTTCAATCTAACCTATATGAAGTTGAATCTAGTACATAATCAAGCGACTCTTAAAATGAGTTTTGATTCACTAAAATATGACAACCAAACTTGACATACCAACGCTTGGTGGGTTCAACCGAGCTATGCTCTAACAGATACAGATAGCACTCATAGCTTTATTGATACTAAGTTAGACAACAAATTGAAGTCTTCAATTCATCCTACATCTCACGTGCTTGCCACAGTAGCCAATTGTTAGAGCACTGCAAGGTCGAACTCGCGTGCGTTGCTACCTCAAACATGTTTGTCAATGTTAGTGATCAAAACTATAAGTCTTGATTTCTAGTCTATTATTAGCTAAGTCTTGGACTAGGATAGATAGTGTAGTTGAGCTCAAGACTCCATGGCAATCATCATACAAGACGAAGAACTACTCAAGGAACTGGTGGAACTTCATCGACTAAAAGGTATGTGGAGACTTGAACTTATCCATCACTCAAAAGTTTATCTACTCTAACTCCTATCTTGAGACAAAAGTCGTTTTGCTATATAGACTATGATTATACACATTTGTTATTTCGAGCCGAGTTTATCTCGCTTATCTATTTCTCGAAATATGTGTTGGTAAGCTTTCGCTTTGGCCAAGTTCATCTTTACTAGTGACGAAAGTCATGTTATGTTTCGATCACTTGAAAATGGCTTTGACGAAAAATGGTTTGTGAATAACAACTATATAACGTCCTCTAAGAATGTTTCAATGATTTAAATGAGAGTTTAGATTATATAACCATTGAAGGATATAAACATTGTGTGGTAACACATATGTGTGTAAGTCCTTATTCCTTGAACCAAAGTATGCGTACTTTGCTACTCAGGAAAACCGGAACCAAGTCCGCGTACCTAGTCCGCGTACTGTTGGAAGTTCCCGACCCGAGAAATTCTGTTGGAGTTGGTAAACTGAAAACAAACTTGATTCGGGTACTTAAGTTGGTTATTTTCTAAAAACGATTATTTGTAAAGTTAAACTTATATAAACTAAGGAATGCATAATTGCAAACCGTGGCTATAAAGTTCATGAATTGATTCGAGGGACTCAAATTGTTTTTGTTTCAATTGTGTCTATTGTAAAGATCTAAGCAATTGAACAACTCTCTAACTAGTTCATTTGAGTCATTTGAACTAGTTATGGTAAAGAAGAATATGGTTGATATGAAAGTGCTCATATGGATAACCATTTGGTTAACTATTGTTGAACCAACTAAATGTACATGTTTGGGTGGGGTTACACAAAAATAAAATCGTACATTTCATTTGTGTGTAACAAGCTAAGTTTCGATCTAACGGTTGAAAGACATTAGCTTGAATCTAATCAGGTTTTCATCTAACGATGAATATTGAATGCTTTGTTACTAAGCTAACATTGACTGCAAACCCTGATTTGAAAGACTATATAAGGGAGAACTCTAGCAACTAGGAAACCTAATCCCGACACCTCCTGTGTGATACTAGTTATATAGATAGACTCGATTCTCCTTTAACCTTAGGTTTCTACCGAGACCCTGAAGTTTAACGACTTGAAGAATTCATTGGGATTGTGAAGCCAGACCAATACTACTTTCTTATAGTTGTGTGATCTGATCTTGTTGATTCTATCGTATTGAGTACAATTGTAACGATTGGCTTGAGATTGATATCTCCGATAGGCAAGATATAAAAGTAATCACAAACATCTTCGTCTCATCGTTTGTGATTCCACAATATCTTCTTTCGCCGTGTCGATTAAGACTATTGTGAGGTGATTGATAATATTAGGCTGTTCTTCGGGAATATAAGTCCGGTTTATCAATTGGTTCCTGTTCACCTTGATTTATCAAAAGACGGAACAAAACTTGTAGGTATATCTAAGGGAGACAGATTTTTCTATTACCGTTTACTTTTCTGTGTGATACACATTTGTTTATTAAAGTCTTCGACTTTGGGTCGTAGCAACTCTTATTTGTGGGTGAGATCAGCTAAGGAATCAAGTGCGTAGTGTCATGCTGGGATCAGAGACGTAAGGAGCGCAAATGTACCTTGGATCATTGTGAGATTGATTGGGGTTCAACTACAGTCCAGACCGAAGTTAGTTTGTAGTAGGATAGTGTCTGTAGCGGCTTAATACAATGTTCAATCTGGACTAGTTCCCGGGGTTTTTCTGCATTTGCGGTTTCCTCGTTAACAAAATTTCTGGTGTCTGTGTTATTTCTATTGTGCATTATATTTTGTTATATAATTGAAATATCACAGGTTGTGTGTTTGAATCAATCAATTGAGAAATCCAACCTTTGGTTGTTGATTGAAATTGATTGTTCCTTGAACATTGGTCTTTGGTACCGTTCAAGTGATTTCTCTTGTATTCAATTAGACTCGTAGATTTATATTTGCTTGAGTGAGAATTGAATCGAGAAAGAGAGATAACACTCTTTGATATACTTTATTAGGATTGATTCTAGTTGATTCTCTTAAAAGTATATTGGAGTAAGTCCATACAGATTGCTAATCGAAATATTGGGTGTGGTTGTTGTACCCCCGCTTTTTCACCAATGGAGACAGAACCACTAGTACTGGGATGTGTAAACATCTTACTTGGCAAATGCAGGGTCATCAATTTGCAAGAGATTTATATTTACTTCCTCTTGGAGGTTGTGACTTGATCCTTGAGGATGATTGGTTACATACTCTAGGTGGTGTTCAACTTAGCTACATTGTGCATCTCTCTCCTTCACCAAGGTACTCACATTACCTTGCAAGGTATATCTTATAAACCAAATCTTAAAATGATGAGTACTAAGGCAGTTAAAAAAAATATCCAGAAAGATCACTCATGGGCTACTGGGTCATTTTTTCTCCATTTTTGTTCAACCACTACCCACCTACATACCATTACCTATTCAAGACTTATTGAATGACTGTCAAGACATCTTTTCAGTACCTTCTCAATTACCACCACATAGAGTTTTGGACCATCAAATTTCACTCAAACCTTATGCACAACCAGTCAACTTGAGAACTTACAAGTGCCCGTTCATACATAAATTTGTTTTTCAGTCCTTAGTTAAAGAGAAGTTAAATTTTGGCATCATTGAAAACATCCATAGCCCATTTATTTCTCCAATTCTCCCTGTTAAAAAGAAGGAAAACTCTAGGCGTTTTTGTGTTGAGTATAGGAAATTGAATGAGCTAACTAATAAGGATAAGTTTCCCATCATTGTGATTGATGAATTGCATGGTTATAGACTCGCAGATTTCTATTTGCTTGAGTGAGAATTGAATCGAGAAAGAGAGAGATAAAACTCTTTGATATACTTTATTAAGATTGAGTCTAGTTGATTCTCTTAAAAGTATATTGGAGTAAGTCCATACAGATTGCTAATCGAAATATTAGGTGTGGTTATTGTACCCCCGCTTTGTCAATTGGTATCAGAGCAGGCAAACACGTTTAAAGACCCCACTAGTATGTGTTTGTAGCGATCTGACTCTATGGACAGAAATTCTATCTCCATAAACATACCACCAGTCTTCGATGGCTCAAACTACCTATGGTGGAAAATTGATATGCGTGCTTTTTGCAAGCTCGTGATTTTCAAACATGGTTACGTGTTGTTAATGGCTATGATCCTCCGGTTAATACAGAAGGTGATGTATCTATACCAAAAGGATATTGGTAGATATAGTCCAGAAAAAATTCTTGGTGCAAAGCAAAATTCTGACGGCTTGAATGCTATCATACATGCCATCATCCCAGACCTTCAGCACCATGTAACGACGTGCACTAAGTCTAAAGAAGCTTGGGATATCTTAGAAACCGTATTTGAAGGAAATACCAATGAGAAAGAAGCTCGATTTCAAAATCTAAACTCTGATTGGGAAAACCTTCGTATGGAAGATGAAGAAACATTTAAAGAGTTTAATCGCAAAGTGTCTGAAATTGTTAATGCATCTTTTGCATTGGGCAAGACTATTCCTGAGAAGGACATTATGATGAAGATTCTCAGATCGCTGCCATCTAGATATGATTCTAAGAAGCATGCCATTGTTGAAGGAAATAATCCCGCAACTCTTTCCAGAAATACACTTGTTGGAAAGATAAAAATTCTTGATCAAAATTGTGTTCGAACGTCTTCATTCAATGATGTGTCCAACACAAGTGAAGCCTCTAATTTGTCTTGGGTTGATGAATGTTATTCCAATGACGGTTGTTTCGAGAAACCACTGATAACAGAAAAGATCAAAGAATTTGTAAAAAGAAGTTATAAATGTGATAAACGTCTTTTGTCAGCATTTGCTTCAGATGATTCAATTGAAGAAAAATCCTTCAGTGTCAACTTCTTGGATACGTCTGATGGATGTAATGAACCCTCAGCTCTTGCAGCAGAAACATCAACGTACTCAAATTATGATTCAGAATGTGAGTCTGACACATAGATTTTTGAATTCTTGAATAGAGAGGTTCTTCAAGAAAATCTTCGATTAAAAGCTTCATTGAAGAAACTGTAATTATCAATCCAGGTGAAAAATCTTGAGATAGATTGTCTTAATGATAAACTCACCAGAACCATTGCTCTAAAGGAAAAAGAGATCAATACTCTTAAGGATGATCTACAAAGATTATCTGGAAGTTCTGACAAAATTTCAGCAATGCTATTTGGTCAAAAATCCTTTGGAAACACAAATGGTTTAGGATTTAAAGGCAAAACTGCAGGCATAGTCAACCCCTATGTTTCTATTGATCATGGAAAAATAAAGTTTGATGGACGTGATAAACAGAAGGTAATTCAACAAGACAAAGAATCCTTGATTTGTTCGTTTTGTGAAAATGCAAATCATGTTCAAAGCACGTGTTGGAGATTCAAGAGGGACAACAAAAGAATTATCAAACTGCAAAAGAAAATGCAAAAGATGAATCTGGATAATTAACATGGTTTTCCCAAAACCAGTGCTTCTAGAGTCAGAAGAGGTAGGAAATTTGTTTACACGACAAACCTTGGTAAACCACTATGTGGTAAAAAAGGGGAGTGGTTGGCTCATGTCGTCACTGCCTAACATCAACGACGTTCACATCCTCATCTTTAACTTGAGAAAATGAGGTTTGTGTCTCTCGTGTCTCAAGTGGTGTATTTTTACGTTGTTTTATTTTTGTTAAGAAAATATTCTCCTAACGATATAGATAATGGATCATTAAACCACTAAGACTGGTTCTACATTCTTCTAGGGTTTGGGAGTTCATGATTCTATCTATAAAAATCGTTTGTAGACTTCCTTTTCCCCTAAAAGATACAGTTTCATGGCTCATGTAACAAGAGGCACCACAAGTAGGGATGCAATGGGCGGTTAATATGTATTTGTGTAAAGGAATCTCTTTCACAAGGGTGAAAAAGTGAATGATACAAATAATGGAGAAGGTTCTTCCTTTAACTACCTCTCGTCTTTTTTATCAACTTGATGATAACTTCAGAGGTTTGGTGAAAGATTTCATCAACAAAAGAAATGATTTAAAAACTCAAATCGTTTCGACTTTAGAAGAGATAACTCACTATGAACGAATGTTGTCTCTAACAAAGAACACCTTACGTGAACTAAAAAGAGAACTTAGTGAGTTAACAGATATTTCTGAAGATTTAGAGGAATTGAACGATCCCATAATTAATGGGTTTTTCAATAATGAGAAGGAGTTCTCGGTAGATGCTCCGAGAAAGATGTACAACGACTAGTAAGTCTTCTTATGAGAATTTTATTTTCTTGTTTTATTTAGAAGAATAACTAGAGTTTGGAATAGCCATTATTGTGATTACATATAGCTATGTCCAACGTTTTCATCTTCATGTTTTTAGGTTTATTTGTTTAAATTCTAAAATTGTTTGGAAGATGATTTTTGCAGTATTAATCTTTGTGGCTTTATATATTGCAATATGTTATGGGATATGTGTGTTTGCGTACGTGAACTATGATTATCCCATACCTTGTCAAAAGTTAAGTCCTTCGTATGTCGATATGCATGTATTGATAAAAGAATGAATGCACTTTTGACATTACAAAATTTAAAGCCTTTTTAGGTCATATTTTGATGGAAGAAAGGATAAAAATTTTGTTTACAAGGATTATAGCTATTGTAAAATAGAATGAATCATTGTTTATTCCGCAGTATTGATCTTCTCCGATCCATATTTTATGTATATAATGTGAGGCTCCGTAATTTCTCTTATGTTGAGCATTTCCGATTAGATTAATCCCTCTTGGTTAATTTAGTTGAGTATTATTTGGATTCAAATTCATATTCGTATGTGATTTTCTATGTCCAAAGATATCCTCATTTTCTCTTGAAATTAAGGTCGCTCTTTTTGTATTTTCGGGAATGACATATTACGGGGGAGAGTTCTTAATTGAACTTGTGCTTAATTGACAAATCTTTGTGGGGAGTGCGGCTGTGGAATATTATTGGGGTTATCTTGTATCTTTATAAACTCCTTGATGAAAGCAATTAGCCTCGGCTATATGATTGCATCTAAAAAGTTGATATGTGCTTGCTTTTGGTCATGAAATGCCTCTATGGAAATTTCATTAGGATCCCGTTTTTGTACCTTTGCCAATTTTATTGACAAAAAAGAGGAGAATTAATGTATAGTTCACACTACAAATACATATGGTTTTCGTATCATTATGTAAGGGGGAGTGGTTTCCATGTGAGATGGAGTATTGACTAAGGGGGATTGATACATATCACCATAGTATTGTTGTCGAAGTTGTGATACAATTGAACTTTGATGTTGTATAATAATACTATGACACTGTGTAACGACGATTGAGAATTCTTGTTTTCTCATTGTTATATCTACGAATTTTCAACAACGATAATACTAAACTTACAACCTTTGGGATCATTGGAGTACTTGTAAGTTACGAAGATTTCGAGTAATGTTAAATATTAGGCATGTGGAAGAGGAGCTACAAAAGTTTATTTATCTATTTTTGTATTCCATATGTATTGATAGTTTTGTCACTAAAATTGACAAAGGGGGAGATTGTTAGAGCACTTCTCGGTCGAACTCGCATGCGCTGCTATCTCAAGCATGTTTGTCAATATTAGTGATCAAAACTATAAGTCTTGATTTCTAGTCTACATTAGCTAAGTCTTGGACTAGGATAGAAAGTGTAGTTGAGCTCAAGACTCCATGGCAATCATCATACAAGACGAAGAACTACTCAAGGAACTGGTGGAACTTCATCGACTAAAAGTTATGTGGAGACTTGAACTTATCCATCACTCAAAAGTCTATCTACTCTATCTCCTATCTTGAGACAAAAGTCGTTTTGCTATATAGACTATGATTATACACATTTGCTATTTCGATGAAGTTCATCTCGCTTTATCTATTTCTCGAAATATGTGTTAGTAAGCTTTTGCTTTGGCCAAGTTCATCTTTACTAGTGACGAAAGTCATGTTATGTTTCAATCACTTGAAAATAGCTTTGACGAAAAATGGTTTATGAATAACAACTATATAACGTCCTCTAAGAATGTTTCAATGATTGAAATGAGAGTTTAGATTATATAACCATGGAAGGATATAAACATTGTGTGGTAACACATATGTATGTAAGTCCTTATTCCTTGAACCAAAGTATGCGTACTTTGCTGCTCCGGAAAACCGAAACCAAGTCCGCGTACCTAATCCGCATACTGTCGGAAGTTCTCGACCCGAGAAATTCTGCTGGAGTTGGTGAACTGAAAACAAACTTATTTCGTGTACCAAGTCCGTGTACTTAAGTTGGTTATTTTCAAAAAACGATTATTTGTGAACTTAAACTTATATAAACTAAGAATTGCATAATTGCAAACCGTAGCTATAAAGGTCATGAATTGATTCGAGTGAATCAAATCGTTTTTGTTTCAATTATGTCTATTATAAAGATCTAATCAATTGAACAACTCTCTAACTAGTTCATTTGAGTCATTTGAACTAGTTATGGTAAAGAAGAATATGGTTGATATGAAAGTGCTTATATGGCTAACCGTTTGGTTAACTATTGTTGAACCAACTAAATGTACATGTTTGGGTACAGTTACACAAACCTAAAATCGTACATTTCATTTGTGTGTAACAAGCTAAGTTTCGATCTAACGGTTGAAAGATATTAGCTTGAATCTAATCAGGTTTTCATCTAATGATGAATATTGAATGCTTTGTTACTAAGCTAACATTGACTGCAAACCCTGATTTGAAAAACTATATAAGGGAGAACTCTAGCAACTAGGAAACATAATCCCCCCACCTCCCGTGTGATACTAGTTGTATAGCTCGAGTCGATTCTCCTTTAACCTTAGGTTTATACCGAGACCCTGTAGGTTAACGACTTGAAGACTTCATTGGGATTGTGAAGCCAGGCCGATACTACTTTCTTATAGTTGTGTGATATGATCTTGCTGATTCTATCGTATTGAGTGCAATCGTAACGATTGGCTTGAGATTGATATCTCCGATAGGCAAGATATAAAAGTAATCACAAACATCTTCGTCTTATCGTTTGTGATTCCACAATATCTTTTTTCGCCGTGTCGATTAAGATTATTATGAGGTGATTGATAATACTAGGTTTTTCTTCGGGAATATAAGTCCGGTTTATCAATTGGTTCCTGTTCACCTTGATTTATCAAAAGGCGGAACAAAACTTGTAGGTATATCTAAGGGAGACGGATTTTTCTATTACCGTAGACTTTTCTATGTGATACAAATTTGTTTATTAAAGTCTTCGACTTTGGGTCGTAGCAACTCTTATTTGTGGGTGAGATCGCCTAAGGGAATCAAGTGCGTAGAATCACTTTGGGATCAGAGACGTAAAGAGCACAACCGCACCTTGGATCATTGTGAGATTGATTGGGGTTCAACTACGGTCCAGAGCGAAGTTAGTTTGTAGTAGGATAGTGTCCAGAGCGGCTTAATACAATGTGTGTTCAATCTGGACTAGGTCCCGGGGTTTTTCTGCATTTGCGGTTTCCTCGTTAACAAAATTTCTGGCGTCTGTGTTATTTCTATTCCGCATTATGTTTTGTGTTTGAATCAATCAATTGGGAAATCCAACCTTGGTGATTGAAATTGATTGTTCCTTGAATATTGGTCTTTGGTACCGTTCAAGTGATTTCTCTTGTATTCAATTAGACTCGTAGATTTCTATTTGCTTGAGTGAGAATTGAATCGAGAAAGAAAGATAAAACTCTTTGATATACTTTATTAGGATTGATTCTAGTTGATTCTCTTAAAAGTATATTGGAGTAAATCCATACAGATTGCTAATCGAAATATTGGGTGTGGTTGTTGTACCCCCGCTTTTTCACCAATGGAGACAGAACCACTAGTACTGGGATGTGTAAACAACTTACTTGGCAAATGCAGGGTCATCAATTTGCAAGAGATTTATATTTACTTCCTCTCAGAGGCTGTGACTTGATCCTTGAGGATGATTGGATACATACTCTAGGTGGTTTTCAACTTAGCTACATTGTGCATCTCTCTCTTTCACCAAGGTACTCACATTACCTTGCAAGGTATATCTTATAAACCAAATCTTAAAATGATGAGTACTAAGGCAGTTAAAAAAAATTTCCAGAAAGATCACTCATGGGCTACTGGGTCATCTTTTCTCCATTTCTGTTCAACCACTACCCACCTACATACCATTACCTATTCAAGACTTATTGAATGACTATCAATACATCTTTTCAGTACCTTCTCAATTACCACCACAAAGAGTTTTGGACCATCAAATTTCACTCAAACCTAATGCACACCCAGTCAACTTGAGAACTTACAAGTGCCCGTTCATTCATAAATTTGTTTTTCAGTCCTTAGTTAAAGAGATGTTAAGTTTTGGCATCATTCAAAACATACATCGCCCATTTATTTCTCAATTCACCCTGTTAAAAAGAAGGACAACTCTAGGCGTTTTTGTGTTGAGTATAGGAGATTGAATGAGCTAACTATTAAGGATAAGTTTCCCATCATTGTGATTGATAAATTGCATGGTTCAACTTTTTTTACTAAGATTGACCTCATGTCAGGTTATCATCAGATCAGATTATATGCTCGACATTCCAAAATCTGCTTTTAGAACAGACCGTGGGAATTATGAGTTTAAAGTCATTCCATTTGGCTTAAATAATGCTCCTGCCACACTACAGGCACTCATGAATATTGTTTTTGGTAAATATCTTAGGAAATTTGTGCTTGTATTTTTTGATGACTTTCTTGTGTATAGTGTTACACTTACATATCATGTGAAACACTAGTCTATAGTCCTATCACTGCTTAGAAAACATCAATTGTATTCCAAGTACTCCAAATGTTGTTTTGATCATGAATCATAACTAGAGTATCTTGGTCATATTATCACAACTGAGGGAGTTGCAGCTGATCCTGACAAAATTGCAGCCATGAACAACTGGCCAGTCCCAACAAATATCAAGCAACTTAGAGGATTCTTGGGGATTAGTGGTTATTATAAAAAATTTATCAGAGGCTATGGTCACGTCAATAAGCCACTCACTGATTTATTTACGAAGAATGCGGTCTCCTACCACCCTGAAAGCCTTTGAACAACATTCAACGTGTTCAACCCTTGTACTAGCTTTACCTGATTTTTTGAAGAAATTTGTAGTAGTAGAATATGATGATTGCTCTGCTGGTATTGGGCAGTTGTAATGTAGGAAGGCATAATTATTGCTTTTTTTAGCAAACCGTTGGTCCACAGGCTATGACATTATCAACTTATGAGAAAAAACTACTGGTTGTTATAACAACAGTCACTAAATGGAGACATAGTTTATTGGGCCACAAATTTATCATCAACACAAACCAGCAGAGCATTAAATATTTCATGGATCGGAAAATTACAACTGTACTTCAACAAAAGTGGGTAATGAAGCTTTTATGATACGGTTACACAATTCATTACAAAAAGGATAAGGACAACACAACTGCTGATGCTCTCTCTAGATTACATTTAGAACCTTCAAGTAGTTGCAATGTTATTTCTCTTTCCTCCCCAACTTGGTCTACTAATGTAATCCACAACTATCATAATGATTCCTTGGCTTCTCAGATCATTCCCAAATTGCTGGTTAATGTTGTTGTCGTTCCTGATTGCACTTATGTTGAAGGGGTTTTGAGATACAAAGGAAAAAAAATATGTTGGTACTGGGAAAAAATTAAAAGAATCAATTTTACGATCTATGCATGCTTCTGCCATTGGTGGTCCTTCAGGAATCCAGGGAACTTACATGAGAGAAAAAAGATTATATTTACTGGCAAAGACTCAAGAAGGAGGTGTTGCTACTTGTTAGCCATTGTGACATCTGTCAAAGGAATAAAGCTGAACTTACACATCCCGCTGGCTTGTTACAACCACTACCTATCCCATCTCAAGCACAACAACAATTAGCATGGACTTCACTGAAGGTCTTCCCAAATCCAACAAGAAAGATGTGATATTTGTGGTAGTGGACAGACTAACCAAGTATGCTCATTTTGTCAGCTTAAGTCATCCATTCACTGCTTCTTTTGTCGCCCAAGAATTCATCACTCATTTTTTTCAAATTACATGTACCTGCCACAATTATTTCAGACAGAGACAAGGTATTTACAAGTCATTTTTGGCAGAAACTATTCAAGGCTATGGGTACTATTATTCATCTCAGCACAACTTATCATCCACAAATAGATGGCCAAACTAAAAGAGTAAATTCATGCGTAGAGGGGTACTTAATATGGATGATAGGACATAAACCAAGATGTTGGGTTTCATGGTTACCACTAGATGAATGGTGTATAACAAAACTACCACACAAGCCATACACTCCACCTCACTTAGCTTTCCCAACTGCGGTTACTATATCTGTTGCAGCAGTAGAAGCATACTTGAAGCAGAGAGATGTTGTCCTGGATATCTTAAAAGAATCTCCCACTAAAGCTTAAAAAATGATTAAATGGTTTCCTAACAAAAAGAGAACTGAGAGGTCTTTTGAAGTGGGGGACTGGGTTTATCTGAAACTACAGCCATACAAATAGTCTTCTTTGCAGGTTAGACAAAATTTTAAGCTCTCTACTCATTATTATGGATCTTATCTCATATTAGAACGCATTTGGGAGGTGGTTTATAAGTTAGATCTACCTGCACATTGTCGCATTCATCATGTATTTCATGTCTCTCAACTGAAAAACAAGATAGGTGCAACACAAATTACACTACCAACTTTACCACCAGTTGATGACATAAGAGAAATTCTCCTCATTCATATGGTTATGTTGGACAATCTCAAGATCACCAGACATGGCCATGAAGTACCTCAAATATTGATCCAATAGTCCCACACCATGACCGATGATGTTACATAGGAAGATTAAGCTCATATCCGTGCCAATTTCCCAAAATTTCATCCTGGAGGACAAGGATGGTTTGGATATGGGAGTATTTTCATGTACCTGGATGTTCCTCTGAAATCCCACGATTGTGATCCCGATGAAGATCGAAAATGAGAGACCCAAAGTGACGAGGAAATGACTCGTCACTGTGAAGCTCTAGGTTAAGTAGGTCAGTTATCATCAAAAAGGGAAAGAAAGTGAGGACTAATAAAAGAAGAAAAGCATCATGTCAGGGTCGTGTCTCCTTGCCCTACTCACAATATTTGCCTTCTCTTCCAAAGCCTACAGTTTAAGTGAAGGATCAGTGACTTTTCTGTTTTGTTGTTAGCGGATGGAGAATACGTTCATGCATTGAAGGCCTTTTTTCGTCAATCGAGATCCTCTAAGCGCGAAACGCCTACAGATATAGGCAGAATCATTCAATCTCTATTTTATGAAAAATATGAATCGATGGCTCTTCTCCACTGACCATAAATATATGGATACTCTCGGGATGGATGCAACAAAGAAAACCTGGGAAAATAAGGCCCATGACTCACCTCATATTAACATGGTAGAGATCAGACCCACATAGAGTGATTAACCAGACTACGCTACACCTTGAGAGGATGTGTCGTTGGTGAGCCGTGTGAATGTTAACCTTCCCGTACGGTTTAGAGAGCAATGAATTCGAATGAGAGCCACAGAACTTGCTCAATTCGCAGATTGGTCTGACTCGTAATTCACTCCTGACTCCGTGTTTGATAGCCTGTGAAGAAACTAAAAACTTGTGAATCACGCACCTCAATCACCCTGCCTGTGGGAATTGAACAAATTGACTAGTACAACCAGCTTAAGCTGGTTTCCCACCTATTTGTGAGTATTCATGCGGCTCCCCACCTAGCATTAGCGTAGAATGAGAGAGGGAATTCAAAGATCCTGGCGATCGGGGGAAAGATTAGATTGACAAAGTAAGTTTGCTCTCGCTACTCCCAAAAATGAATTTCTTAGATCCGAATAACATTATTGGAAACTTCAAGTGGAACTTTTAGGAGCATAACTTCAACCTTGATACCTTCTTTTAGAACAGACATTACATAAGTCAATTCTCATTTTGATTAACTAAGGAAATGAGAGAAAGTAAACATAAACTCATAATCTGAAGCCCGAAAGAGTTATAGAAGCTATCGATGTAGACCCTGGGATCCATACAAAGGGCAAGGTACCGAGGTCTGTAGGCAAGGCAATCTTCAAGGTTTGTTTGGAGAGCGGCTGACTGCTCACTTTAGCCCATATCTATTCCTGCTCATGGCACTTCAGCCCATATCTATTCCGTTGAGTGCCTAGCATTAGGTAGCCGTTAGCTCTGATAATTTTGGGTATCAATGAATTAACAAAAAAGAGGCTGATTCTGAAGAGTTCAGAGATTATCATCTATATCTCTAGCTCTAGTCTCCATCAATCCTTGCTTGAGTACATCCGTTTATTGCAAAAGGAGCAATCTCCGGGTTATCTCAACCCCTTTTAATTGGCGCAAGCCAAAAAAGGAAGCAACACACATGCACTTTATTTGTAACTTATAACCATCTAAAAGATAAAATCAGGTTTGAACGAGAAAAAACCAAGAAATTTCATCTTGATAAAATCCTACCAGAAACATGTCTGTGTCTAAAGAAAAGTTCCATCTTGTTTTCAAACCAGATATGATGTCCCGTAGTGTTGTCATCACCTAAAATCCTACATATTTAATAATTTACATATTTACTACCAAGAAATAACAGTCTCTTCACGTTTACTAACCCAGAAAATACAATCTCTTCACAATTACCAACCACACGGCTGATGGCCGGCACATCAGAACAGCTTTACCACCTTTGTTTGAGACAGTAGACTACTGAGACTTGACCTCTTATTTATCTTCCCACCATATTGATTCTGGCTATCTGATCAGATCACTGGAAGAAGCAAAACCAAAATTAAGTCAGAGAGTTATAAACCTAGCTATAACTTACATGATAAATTAGACGTCGAAGCTTAAAAAACAGAAAATGAGAGAAAGAATGGGGTCATACATGTTGTTGGTGATGTTGATAATTACCATATCCAAGAACGCCATAGCCTCGGTAAGGAGACATGTTAATATAACCTCCACTATATCCATACATATTACCATCTGCAGCAGGCCACTGGTTTGGATCTGCATGTTGCTGAACCATACCACAGGATTGATCCTAGATTTAGGCAGATTAGTATGTTATACATGGATACCGCACTTGAATAGAGCAATATTTACGCAGAAGACACATAAAGCTACCTGTTCATTTGAAGGATTGTGGCCCCATGCAAGTCGGATGTTTGAACCACCCAATAGGCTTCCATTTAGCATCGCCATAGCTTTCTCTGCACAAGCTCTGAAGCCATAATATGTAATTCAAAAAGCGAAAATTAGAGGGACCACGAAGCTTCCAGTTCAGAGGTTGCAGATTAACAAAGTAAGAATAAATCCTTTTACCTATTATCGAACTGAACAATCCCACAGTGTTTTCCTTCATGTATTTTCACATGGGTTATCTCTCCAAATTTGCCAAAAACTTGTCTCAAGTTCTCCTCAGTGACATTAGAGTCTAAACCATCAACAAATACCGGGCGTAGCTTGAAAAGGTCAAAGTTACCCACAGTTGTCTTATTTGGATCACTCTCATTCTGAATTCCCGGAGTACTATGGAAAGTGGCTGCAAATAACAAAAAGGATAAATATTATGCGACAGGAAAACTAGAACATCATCGGCTGACATGCAAAGACACAGTAAGATTGATTGTAAGCAGCACCCTATATGGGAAGATGCTGAGGTTTATCTACCAAGACATACAGCTTGGTTATCAGCTTGGTATTGACTATATGAGTGCTTTAAACATCATCAAGATTTCACCCAGACTTAATTTGCTTGTCAAACCAAAGCCAACTAGAAATACACACTAGTATTTCATCTTACCCAATAACAAGTACCTTAAAAAGAAGTTGAACAAGGTAAACCTAAATTGCAGTAGTATATTGAATTCTTATTCACTATTTTCTAAACTCTGGGTATCACATTGAGTGCACAACCCTCCAAAAATTCATGAGCAGCCTCCCAGCTAGTGCACAACCCACCAAAAATTTATGTACGGTATCACAGTAAGTGCACAACTCTTCCTCCCCAAAGAAAAAGCAAATTTTAAGCCTAATCTAGCTAATACTGGAATTTATTCATCCCAAATACCAAGTTTGTCACAAAATTATGGATATCACTTTTGCAAGTTTTTCAAACGAGGGTGAATACTAAAAAGAGCAAACACAAAAGTGAAAATGGTGAAAACAAAAAAAGAGCAAAACAAAGAGGATTTCCATTGAGTATTACTCATGCTACCATATTCGAAATACAAAAAAATCATATGGGTGGTGCTATCAAACGATGATAAAGAATACAGTAACCACTAGACCAACTCAGGACAAATTGATCTTCCCTACATAAAGTAAAGACCCACTCGCAAAGATAAAAGCAAATCAAATACCTCCCCAGAATGAAACAACATCACCTAATAATTACTGGAGAAGACCTAAAGTGCAAACAAAACAAAAAGGACTTCAGGGGATTTCACTGAAACAACCTGACCTAATTACCGATGAAAGACTGATAAACTATGAAGTGCATCAACTAAAACTGCAGCCATAAACATTAAAGTTGGTACACATGAGTAGCAGCTTTACTGCACAAAGAATCAGGAAATAGAATGACTGAACCAGAAACCAAGTGCAGATGAATAACTGAAGCAACGAAAAATTTGAAATGGTTGCTAAAAAGTAAAAGGGTATACGAGGAATTCAATTTGAAACAGTATACAAAAGTAAGGAAGCCATTTCAGCTGAAATCACTTCCAGACCCCTAAACATGAGTGCCTGTAGGCACCCTGCTTGGAGACAACATGAGTCCTTTATAAGTTTTGGAATCTTTGAACAACACTTAAACTGTCCAATTTGGTAAAGGAAGTAATATTGGAGGAAAACGGATCATGAACTGCCCTTAACAACGTCTGACAGGTCGAACACTGAGAATAACAAGGTAAAAAATCCACCAAATACTCCAAACAATGCTACTAGACTCTACTATAGTGAGAGAGATACCAAAAGAAAATTGTTTTTGGTAAGAGACATCAAAGCACAGTAATTTGCAAATTAACAAACCACGAATGAAACTGTTATCAAAATCAGGGAAGAGCCATGGATGTGTCAGAGAAACATGTACCTTTTGGTGTACCGGAACTAGCAGGCCCAATAAACATGGGTCTTGTTAAACAATTTTGACCATTCATTTCAGTCACTGCCCTCATATGTTCGTCTTTATCAGCAAATCTAACAAACCCATAGCCCTTAGAACGCCCCGTGGTTCTATCAGTAACAACTTTTGCGCCCTTAACAGAGGTATACTTAACCTTAAATGTCTCTTGTAATACATAATCTGTAACTTCAGCAGCCAAATTTCCAACGAACACTGAGAATTCAGCACTGTCATCATGACTCTCATCTACCGCAGCATGATTATTAAATTCAATAGACCCGTAACTCTCAGATTGACCTGTAGCCTTGTTACGGATAGCTTCCACATCCGAAACCTGTTTGCAAGAAAAGATAAACACCGTTAGCACAAAAATCAATAACAGTGATCAGAAACAAATGAATTTGACTTGGGCAGACATAAGTATTTTCAGAATCATAAACTGTACCTGCGAGGATTCTGCTTCTGCTGCCTGGCTTTCTTCTGTAAAATTGTACCATCCTTTTGCATATTATTCTTCATTCTTAGGGGGCAATGAATCAAGAACAACCCAACCCTTATCTGGAAAAGGACCAGGTACAGAAAATGTAGGAAGGTGAGGGAGAGGGGGACTGACGAAGTAGGAGAGGAAGGATGGGTCTGCAGGATAATGATAAATGCCACGTTGATGAAGCGTTAAAGGTGTACATTCAGTCAAGCCTCCAGTTCGTGTTGAAGGGCTACGGGTGGGGTTGTCAAATATCTGAGATTATTGGCCATGAACTGGGAAGTGTTGGGGATCCATCCTGTATCCAACAAGCGAATCAATTAAAAGAAAATATACATAAACAAAAGAAGAATCACAACATGAAACCCTAAAATCATCGAAAAGATGGTCGTCAGTAAAGGTGTTTGATGAAGGTGATAACCAAAGAATCCAGACTCTAGAAATTTCTTCCAGCAATGTAACAGAAGTCGGTTGGGTGGTAATTAATGGATTAAATCAGGGGTCAAGAAGAGAAAAAAAACTTTTAAATTTATCTGGTGAAGCATGTCATACCAGCTAGGGTTTGCAAATCAGCAAAGGAAATAGAAGGAAAAGAGGATCGAGAGAACAGAGACGACGGAAAGAAGAAGGGATAATGAAGAGAAAACCGCGATTCGCTTCCCTTTTATAAGAACTACGATGTGACGCGTGTTGATGAGTTGGTTTGCTGCATTAAAGAAGGGATGTGGTTTGCTGCATTAAAGAAGGGATGTAAAGAGTAGACTAGAGGTGTAAATTGGGATGGACCACCACGTTTATGGCATAACACGACACGTTAAACTTCGAAAGACAAAGACGGACCAACACATTCGTTTAATGTGTTGTCTTTGCCAAACAATTAGGCACAAATGCAAGACAACACAACACAAAGACGCCAAGAAAGCACGCCATATCATGCGTAAAATACTACACAATACATCACATTTAATGCATATCTTACACAAAAATCATTGTTTTGGCCAATTTCTGACATTTTATTTTCGTTATGTTAATTTGTTTTTATAATAATACATGTACTAACTAAAATATCTCAAAAATATTTATTTTAGAGAACATAAAATAAGTGTGCTAGCACAACACAGCATGGCACAACACGTTTATTTTTTTTGGCACAAGACAAAGACGATTACCACGCCATTTAGCACAACACAACACGTCAATCTCTCGTGACAACTGCAAAGACAACACGCAACACGCTAAGCACGTGACTTTTGGGTTGGGTCAATGCGCTTCGCCGACACGTTTACACACCTCTAGAGTAGACATTAACATTTAATGCCATTTTTAGTGGGACTTGATGATGTAGTCCATCCACCCAAAGCCTAGGACGTTCTAGTTCAAATATCACCCTTATTTTGCAGTCTTCGTCCAAACCTTGACGAGTTAGTCCAAATTTTTACGATCAATTGATTTCCGATTTTTAAATATTTTAAATAACCTTCCATCGCTTTTCAATTGATTTTTCTTTTTTGGTTAGAGATTAAGAGAGAGAGTGAGACAAAGAGACAGAGAGATGTGAGAGTAAAATATCAACTCGACACGTGGCGCAAGATCTGCAGACGGATGCACCATATAATACTACAAGCAGCTACATGATAAGTGCATATTTCACATATATTTAGTGTCAATTCCATGCTAGTATTTGTTGGTTTTCTTGCAAATTATTGTATATTACGCATTTTCTCTTATGTGTTTTGTTAGGGAAATCATCCAAAAGAAGTGAAATAACACTTAATTGTGCAATGAAAGAAGCTAGCTATAAGAGGAGAAAGGCCAAAGACCAATTGGAACTCGTTCAAATACAAGATTTCAACTTTTCATTGTGTAGAGGACGAGAAGATGAAGATAATGGCGAAATAATGGAGTCATTCTGAGTTCGTATGAAGAAGTTATGAGCAAAACAATAACTTGGAAGACTAAGGGCTAAATGGTCATTTTATCGGGAAGTACATTGGCACTCCCGCTGTACGTTAAGGGCGGTCAAGTTCAAGGAATCTAAAGGCATTCGATCTCTCACAAAAAGAGGAGGCGGAAATTCAAAATCTATTGAAGGCACCCAGCCTATTTGCTTAGGCACTTCGTCTTCTCTCTTCCTAAACAGAACACAAGCAATGGCAGATGGAACTCGATGATCATGATGATCACGATGATGATGAATCTTGATTAACAGTATATTAGAATTGAATACATCACTGGGTTCAGGAGAATGATATGAATCTTGGGTAGGATCCCGATTTCACATCAAGGGGTGTGCAGCCATCATAATCAGAGAATGATGACTCGTGATGATCAAGATGGGAATGATTTAGAGTGATTATCGAATCCGAATGGGTCATTAGGTAATCAAGGTATTAGAATACATGGGTTGTCGTCCGATTTCGACAATTCGGTGGTATTTAAGCTTGGCATTGAAAATCGATCTCCGCCATTGATGACCGTGGTTGGAGCTCGAGTCCGCAATGGTGATGGTTCTCCGCCGTGGGTTCGATGAATGCGAGCTCGGCGGGGTTATGCTCGAGTGTTGGTTGCTGCTTGATTATGGTTCGATGGTTTACGGTGATTGGCGGGGCGGTGGAGCTCGAGGAAGAAGAAGCCGAGAAGGACTCGATCGAGCTTAGCTGCCATTAATGGAGCTTGGTGGGTGATGGATACGATGGAGGATATAAGATGAGTCGGGAGTTCGTGGTGATGGGTTTTACGTCTATTGAGACTCGATTATGGAGTTCTCGCCATTGGCGATGAATGCAAAACGATGGTGGTTAATGGAAGATGATGTCACTGTGATAATGAGCATTCGAGTTAGAACGGGTTGTCGTTAAAGGTTGTTGTCTTGTTTTAAGATCGAATAGGTTTGAGCTCTAAAAGTCGTGATAATCACGATGGTTCGAGAAGAGAAGATGATGATCGAGTTTATCCATCAAGTTGGCAGAGAAGTCCGATGAAGTCCAAAAGCCGCACGATGGTTACGATAAGAGATAATTGGTTGAGCACGTGATTGGAGGAGAAGAAGTGTGGTGGGCCCCGCCTTCGTATTTGCAACAAAAGAAAACACGCTTCGCCCAAGCTCGACGCGTTTTGGAGAAAGGTGCTGATTGTGTGTGCTGCGGCTCATCAAGGCCGGATAGGTGGACGGTGCAGATGAAGACAAGGGTTCCTCAGAGGATCGGACGGATCAGAAGCTATATGCACGCTACTAGAATACACCGCGCAACACCCAATTACGAACACCTCTTTTGGGATAAACTCCACCGACTTTGAAACCTTTATCTTGTGCGACTTTTGTGGATCGGCTAGGGTATTTGATGCCTATAAATAGCTACCTAAACAAAAAGAGAAATATCAACTTCTTCTTTTATTATTTCTTTTGTAGCTAGAAGACAGAAAAATAAAGAGAGAATAGAAGAGAGAAAAGGTTTTATTCCATATCTAGGGTTACCCCATTATGGGGAAACCAAGCTATTTTCTTCTTCTTCTATATATATTTTTATGGGTTTTAGTAAATCCATGTGTAGCTGAATTTCTACTGATTAAGGTATGATTTCAAAGTCCTGGTTTTATGAAACTTTAATTCTTTTTACAAATTTATTTTGAGTTTAATTTTCTTGTCGATTGTCTTTATTATTTTTAGTGTCTAAGATTACTTTATTGGGTTATTCAACTGCCATTTGAATTAACCCGATAGTAATTCTTCTACTAGTATTGGGATTGGTGATACGTGTAATAGTCACTCGCCCATACACAAGTAGTACATCGCAAAAGCCGACGAGAGGATTTCGTTAAGCAATTGTGTATAGAGATGACACTAGTAAGGCACCGAGCTTATGCGTCCGATGCCAGGATCAACCTAATTCACAAAACGTAATGCATCCGGTGGGTTACATCTTGAGAGCTTATTCATGGTGGCTCGATGGATAGAACTCGGCAGTCGAGCGCTTCCGTATCCAAAGGGCACAGAATTCCGAGGATAGCAGAGCTTATTGCTATTCTACGGTTGGTGATATAGAAATTCTACAAGAAATAAACAAGTACTTTTATTAAGTTTCTTTCCAAAGTGACGGCGAATGATTCCTTAATCATCTTTCTTTTATTTGTTATTCTTTTCATTTTACTTTAAACCAATCCCCCATTCGTTATTTACTTGATTTTGCTGATCAAATAACCTATCAATTACACAGCTCTCTGTGGGAACGATCTCTTACTACCGCTATATTACCAGTTAATTAGTGGGAAATATCTTGAATAATTTGTTGTGTAAACGACGCGCATCACTACACAATAATACTACCTTTTGTAATCCTTATCCTAACTAGTCAGCCATAAGGGTAGTAATGTAATTCGATGTACAATACCCCTATATAAGAGAAGGAGATATAGGTTAAAAGGGGATCCTTCTTCTTCATTCTCTCTCTGCAGGCTAGACTCTAGCTCCTCCTCATCCTCCATGGATGGAGTTTCAAGTCCCTTGAGGACCTCCATTCATGGATCTTTGTGTATCATCACCGATAATAGTGAAAACCAAGTGGATGTAGGTCTTTTAATGGCCGAACCACTATAAAACTCTTGTGTTGATCTTTACTTTTATGCACTTTTATCTTTTATATATGATTTTTAATGATTTATCTTGCAAATACTAGAATTCATTCATCCCAAATACCAAGTTGGTCACAAAATTTTGGATATCACTTTTGCAAGTTTTTCAAACGAGGGTGAATACCAAAAAGACCAAACACAAAAGTGAAAATGGTGAAAACAAAAAAAGAGCAAAACAAAGAGTATTTCCATTGAGTATTACTCATGCTACCATATTCGAAATACAAAATAATTATATGGGTGGTGCTATCAAACGATGATAAAGAATACAAGAACTACTAGACCAACTCAGACAAATTGATCTTCCCTACATAAAGTAAAGACCCACTCGCAATGATAAAAGCAAATCAAATACCTCCTTAATGAAACAACATCACCTAATAATTACCGGAGAAGACCGAAAGTGCAAACAAAACAAAAGGACTTGGGGATTTCTTTGAAACAACTCCGACCTAATTACCGATGAAAGACGATAAACTATGAAGTGCATCAACTAAAACCGCAGCCATAAACATTAAAGTTGGTACACATGAGTAGCAGCTTTTACCGCACAAAGAATCGGAAATAGAATGATCGAACCCGAGAAACCAAGTGTATGAATAAATCAAGCAACGAAAATTTGAAATGGTTGCTAAAAAGTAAAAGGGTATACGAGGAATTCAATTTGAAACAAAGATATACAAAAGTAGCGAGGAAGCCATTTCAACAAATCACTCTTGCACCTAAACATGAGTGCCTCGTAGGCACCCCGCTTGGAGACAACATGAGTCCTTTATAAGTTTTGGAATCTTTGAACAACACTTAAACTATCCAATTTGTTAAAGGAAGTAATATTGGAGGAAAACGGATCATGAACGCCCTTAACAACGTCCATGTGCCAATCGAACACGAGAATAACAAGGTAAAAATCCACCAAATACTCCAAACAATGCTACTAGACTCTACTATAGTGAGAGAGATACCAAAAGAAAATTGTTTTTGGTAAGAGACATCAAAGCACGTAATTTGCAAATTAACAAACCACGAAAGAAATCGTTATCAAAATGTGGAAGAGCCATGGATGTGTCAGAGAAACATGTACCTTTGGTGTACCGGAACTAGCAGGCCCAATAAACATGGGTCTTGTTAAACAATTTGACCATTCATTTCATCTACCGCCTCTCATATGTTCGTCTTTATCGTGCTGAAATCTAACAAACCCATAGCCCTTAGAACGCCCCGTGGTTCTATCAATAATAACTTTTGCGCCCTTAACAAGAGGTATACTTAACCTTAAATGTCTCTTGTAATACATAATCTATAACTTCAAGATCCAAATTTCCAACGAATACCGAGAATTCAAAGACCATCATCATGACTCTCATCTACCGCAAAGATGATTATTAAATTTAATGGACCCGTAACTCTCGTATTGACATGTATCCTTGTTACGGATAGCTTTCACATCCGAAACCTGTTTGCAAGAAAAGATAAACACCGTTAGCACAAAAATCAATAATGTTGATCGAAACAGGATGAATTTGACTTGGGCGCATATAAGTATTTTCTTAATCATAAACCGTACTCGCGAGGATTCTCGTCACTCGGCTTTCTTCTCGTAAAATTGTACCATCCTTTTGCATATTATTCTTCATTCTTAGGGGGCAATGAATCAAGAACAACCCAACCTTATCTGAAAAGAACCAGTGGCTGTAAAATGTAGGAAGGTGAGGGAGAGGGGGACCGACGAAGTAGGAGAGGAAGGATGGGTCTGCAGGATAATGATAAATGCCACGTTGATGAAGCGTTAAAAGGTGTACATTCGGTCAAGCCTCAGGTTAGTGTTGAAGGGCTACGGGTGGGGTTGTCAAATATCTCGAGATTGGTGTATGAACTGGGAAGTGTTGGGGATCCATCCCGTATCCAACAAGCGAATCAATTAAAAGAAAATATACATAAACAAAAGAAGAATCACAACATGAAACCCTAAAATCATCGAAAAGATGGTCGTCAGTAAAGGTGTTTGATGAAGGTGACAACTGTTAGGGTTCTAGATCGTAACACAAGGGTTAAGTGATAAATAGGTTTAAAACCTAGACTTATTGAAGAATTAAGAGACTTTAGAAGAAGATTTAGAAGTGAATAAGGAGTGAATAAGAAGATCAGAGAGTTTAGAAGAGTTCTTGTATTAATTCTTAAGTCTTTTACAAGGCTCTAAAGGTGTAGTATTTATAGCTATGAATACCGCAAAACACGAAATACTAACTATAGAGTTCTAACTAAACTAGGAAATCAATGCAAGCTAAATATATATAAGCTATTTTAGGAAAATATGCTAGCTAAGTGTTGGCACCGCAACATCTCTCCCTGGATGAAAAAACGGCTTGTCCTCAAGCCTCAAAATCTGGAAAACGAAGAAGCAATTCATCTGCATCCTCCCATGTAGCTTCATCATTTGGGTGATCCATCCATTTAACTAGCCATTTGGTACAAAAGATACGAACCTTTTTGAACATCTTTGCGCTCCAAAATAGCCTCTTGTTCACTTGTCATAATCAATAATGAGATGGTGTAATCAATGAACAATATGTGATGATCCTAACTTCGTTTAACCGAGAAACATGAAAAAAGGATGAATGCGATCTTCATTGAAGTTCCAATTTATAAGCCACAGATCCTATCTTCTCAAGAATACGAAAAGGGCCATAAAATCTTGGAGAAAGTTTAGAAAAAGATTGGTTAGTAACAGTGCGTTGTCTATAAGGTTGTAGACGAAGAAAAACCCAATCCCTATGGAAAACTCTCTTTCGATGCGGTGAGCATCAATGTACGCCTTCATTCTTGCTTGAGCGTCATGGAGATGTGATTTTAATAACTTAAGCGCATGATCTCTTGCCTTAAGATTTACATCCACATCGCAGTATCGGGTTGTGCCGTAAATAAGTCAGGAAATTGTTGGTGGACTACCAGTAAAGAGCTTGATAGGGAGTCATATTGATGGCGAATGATGACTTGTGTTATACCACCATTAAGCCCATGGTAGCCATATTGACCAATCGATCGGCTTCATACCAAAGAAACACACAAATAACATTCCAATGTCCTATTTATAACTTCGGTTGACCATCACTCTGTGGGTAATATGCAGAACGACAAAGCCGTGTATTTTGTAGCTTGGAAATAAGTTTCCCAATAATTGCTCATAAAAATGGGATCTCGATCACTTATGATACTTCTAAGCATTCCATGAAGTAGGAACAATTTCTCCGACAAAGACGCCTGCAATAGAGCTAGCAAAAGATAGGGATGTGTGAGAGCAATAAAATGTGCATACTTGGTCGACGATCAACAACCACTAAAATTGCATTCTTGTTGTTTAGAATTTGGAAAACCATCAATAAAGTCCATGGATATGTCAATCCATACATCAGAAGGAATTGGAAGTGCACTCAATAATCCTAGTGGTGAAATAGCTTCAGTTTTATTTCTTTGACACACATCACAGTGAGCAATAAAATCTTTGATTGCTTGCTTCATTCCATTCCAATAAAAATTGTGTTGGAAACGCTATAAGTTCTCAAAATCCCGAATGCCCTCCTATAGGGTTTGAGGAAACTCCTCAAGAAGTTTGGTACACCATAAAGAAGTAGTACCACAACTATTCGTCTTTGTAGCGCAAAACATCATCAATATATGCAAATTGAGTTTGCAAGACGGAGAATCAATGAGTATCCGAATTAATATGGCTCAAGATCCGGATGACATTCTTGAATTATATCACGACTCCAGAGAAAATTGGCAGATCAAACTAAATGAGATCCAATGTTGCGTGACAAGGCATCACCCGCAAGATTTTCTTTCCTTCCGAAAAATAATCCATAATCATATCCCAAAAAGTTTGGATAACCATTTTTGTTGCTCCATAGAAAGGATTTTTGATCAAGAAAGTATTTGGACTCTTGTGATCTGTAAGAATCTTGAAATGTCTACCGAAGAAATATGGTCTCCATTTTTGAAGCTGCAGAGACAATTGCAAGCATTTCCTTGTCATAAATAGAGAGATTTAAATTCTTTCCAAATAAAGGTTTGCTTGTAATAAGCAATGGTCGGCTTAGGATCACATTAACACATCTCCTAACCCATTTCGGATGCATCACATTCCAAGGAGAATTCTCAGAGAAAATCAGAAGGATTAAAACGGTGTTGTAGTAAGAGCCTTCAAGCACTTTGAATGCAAGAGAAGAAGATTACCCATAGAAAGGCATCTTTCATCGTAGTTGATGTAAATGTGCACTAAGTCACCAAATTCTTGACAAATTTGCGATAATAACCCGCTAATCCCAAAAAACCGCTGAACTTAAGGAAGTTGGAAGAGGCCATGATAGAATACTTTGAATCTTATCTTGATCAATGAGACACCTTAAGAAAATTACGTGACCCAAATATTTGATTGTAGCTTGTGCAAAGGTGCATTTAGATTCTTTGACAAACAATCGGTGAAGTCTCAATAATTCAAATACCAAAGACAAATGATGAATATTCTCGAATATCAGTCTTATTTATAAATCAAAATGTCATCGAAAAGACCGGCTAAACTTACTTAAGGTAAGGACGAAAGATGTGATTCATTAATCCTTGAAAGGTGGCCGGAGCATTAGAGAGACCAAACGATGACCAAGAATTCATAATGACCATCATGAGTGCGAAAAGTTTTGGAATGTCCGGCTTATGCATAAGTAGTTGATGATAAGCAGATCAGAAAATCTAGCTTGGAAAAATCACAGACCATTTAATTGGCCCAATAACTCATCCACCATGGGTATTGAAAAAACGATCTTTGATGGTTATCTTATTCAAAGCTCTATAATCCACACATGTCGCCAAGAACCATCCTTCTTACAGGACCATTGAAGATGGGAGATGAATAAGGGCCAGAACTAGCCTTAATAAGGCTTGACTTTTGTTGTAGTTCACGCACTATCCTTTCAATTTCATCTTTTTGAAAGTGTGGATAAAGATATGGTCCGACATCGGGGTGCGAATGTTGGAAGCAAATTGATACGATGATCATGTAATCTCTCAGAGGTAGTGATGTAGAGTCTTGAAAACATCAAGCATATTTAGCAAGTAATTCATGCAACTCAGGTGGAAGAATTGTAGCAAAGAAGAATTGAAGTATTTGATGCAAGATAGTTGTAAGAAAACGCAAAAGTCTCTGGATAATAAATGTTGCATGGATTTGGCATCCAAAAGCATAATGCCGAAGAATTATTCCCAAATAACACTACATCTTGATCGTGTCACTAAACTTCATCATTAACTTTGAAAAAATCCCATGTAATATGACACAATGTTCTAACCATTGAACTCCTAAGACCAGCATCACAACCACTTGATATCAAGAAGATGAAAATCAGAGAAAATGAATAATCCACAAGTTTAACTTGAATACCAATGACAAGAGCCACGAGTTTGTATTTGACCACCATCACCAATAAAGAATTTGCAAGGCAAAGATCTTGAGAATGCGATTAATAACCACATTGTTTAGTTATTTTAGGATGAAGAAAGTTATGTGTTGAACCCAATCAATCAATATAGAGAATGGTGAGCTTTAGTATAACCTATAATACACATAGTTCTAGGGAAAGAAGAAACCCATTAAAGAATTCAAAAAGATTGTTGGTTTAGTGTGCTCAGAAGAACGATTTGAGTAATATCTTCAACATCTTCTTGATATAAAATATCATGTATGGGCCGTATCATTATCTGAATTTGGAGGAATATCCAATAACAATATTTGTGGCTTTAAACATAAAACATCAGGAGTGATATAGTTGGTCACAATTAAAGCAAAGGCCCTTATCCCGCTTTTTTTTTGTTCTTCCCAAGTAAGTGGTTTAACACTAACTGCAAAGGATTTCTCTTGAACCGAGAATTGGTAGGAGCAAAGAGGTGGTTTAAACCGACAGAACCAGGAAAACTTTGGGCGATGACAGTAAAACTTCTTCCGATTAAGTGCCTTCTTAAAAGTCAAGCTAAAGTAGTTGGCTGAAATAACTTCACCTGAGAACCAATCTGGGTTTTAAAGAATTTAAAAGACGTTGACGAAACAGTTAATCAAGTGTGATTAGGGAAAATCCATGAGCAATTTAAAAGACGCTCAAATTCGTGAATATGTTCTTTAACAATACCTTTCATTGAATTGTACTAATAGCCATCCTAGCATCAATAAATTTCTCCTTGGAAAATCGTTCAGACTAAGGAGCAGAATAATGGCCATGTTGGATTGACCATGGTAGTTCTCTTCCAACGGAACCATGCATTAGCGTCTCCTTTTAAGATGAGCAAAGAACTTCAATGATACCTTTCATATTATTGGAAATATTATGCCAAGAAAAATATTGTCTACCTTTGGAATATCCAACCATCAGGATCATCACCACAAAAATAGCAAACTTCAAGTTTACCGGTGAGTGCTTTAACCGAGTGTTAAGAATTCCATCACCATTAGGTTGGATTAGAATCCTCTTTGTGTTTGCCGAGGAAGGAGCTCTTCAAGTACAGCACTGAGTCTGCAGTTAAACCTGTAGTAAGAGATTTTTCATGGTCAAATAGGATCAACCTTACGAGTAGCTCGATCATCCTCACGCAGCTTTTTTTATCATGATTAGTGGTGAGGTGTGAACAAGTGTATCAATTTTGGTTGCGAGCCCATCAAGTTTGGTTATAACTTTGTAATATCGTTTGTAGTAGAGACAAATCTTACGTATACGTCATTGTAAGGAAAAAATTGGTGAAAAATTTGGTACAAGATAAACTGCTGGAGATACTGGATGTTACGGTTCTAGACCGTAACACAAGGGTTAAGTGATAAATAGGTTTAAAACCTGACTTATTGAAGAATTAAGAGACTTTAGAAGAAGATTTAAGAGAATAAGGAGTGAATAAGAAGATTAGAGAGTTTAGAAGAGTTCTGATTAATTTTAAGTCTTTTACAAGGCTGTGTGTAGTATTTATAGCTATGAATACTTGCAAAAACACCTAAATACTAACTATAGAGTTCTAACTAAACTAGGAAATCAATGCAAGCTAATATAGATAAGCTATTTTAGGAAAATATGCTAGCTAAGTGTTGCACCGCAACAATAACCTGAGCAAACCAAAGAATCCGGACTCTCAGAAATTTCTTCAAAGAATGTAAAGAAATCTATTGAGTGGGTAATTAATGGATTAAATCAGGGTAATAAGAAGAGAAAAAAACTTCTAAATTTATCCCGTGAAGCATGTCATACCAGCTAGGTTTGCAAATGTGAAAAGGAAATAGAATCTTAAAGAGAATTTAATACACACGGGTATTAGTATTTCGGGCATGTGAATAAACAAACAATATATTAGGGTGCACAACAGTCGATTCGGATCGGTTTCATCCCTAGCCGACCATAGAACCGTGATATAGGTTGGTTTATTTTCCAACTGCCCCATTTTAATAGTGAATTTCTAGATCCGGTTCGGTTGTGAACCGCCCGATCCAGTTTCGGTTCAGGTTCAGTTCGGTTTGTTAGCTGTTCTGGATTTCATGTAAACCAGCCAGAGATGGGTCGGGTAAAACCAAAATTCAGACTGACCCGACCATACCCAGTTCAAGTTTTACACTGGAAATACTTGCTTCTCTGACCTGCTTCTAAGCAGTATGGCAATAATATAGAAAACTGAAGAGTTTACTTCTGCAACAGTAAAACGAAATCTGCTAATAATAATAATAATCAATTCAATAGTCTTGACTGATAATAATATTTAAGCAAACTGAAAAAATCTCCAACTAAACTGATAATAATCTTAAGCAAATTGAAAGCAAAACTAAAACCAAACTAGTTTCTTCAACTGTTTTGATACTTGTAAGAATAATTAATGAACGTATATCACTAAGGCTCTTCAACTAAGGCTCTTCAACTAATATGGAAAGTCTAAGTATTCTTCAACTAATGTGCAAGTGAAAACTCCAATATGATAGATTATTCCAGAGGTTCTTCCAAGTAGCACCTGCAACAAACAACAAGAGGAATATCACATAAGAATGCGGTCGAATGATTGTCTGTACTTCAAGAAATTACATAACATAAGATCCATTAAAATATGAAGATGATAAAGTTACCACCAAGATAAGTTCAAACACAGTCAGTCAAACTCAATCACACCAAGATTCATAAACATCGGAAACATACCATTCAGCAAACACCATTAGTTGTTATTAGCTCCCTTCATCAATCTTCCTCATATGCAGTCACCGGACCTAAGACATCTACAAGAAAAAGTGGACTTTAATTAGATTAAAAATAAAAATAAAAAAGTTACAATCAACATAAAACAAAAAAAAAGATAGAAATACCCTGTCTCAATCTCAGCATTATCAACTGCAAAGCTTGATACATCAATATCCATAGGTGTGCGCAACCAGTTCTGTGTCAAAATGAGGGCCTCAACTGTCTAGGAGATAAAGAGCTCTGAAATGGGTCAAGGACACGCTTCCCTGCATGAAAGCTGATTCAGAAGCAACCAGAAAAAGACGGGGATAACAAGAATGTCCCTAGCGATATATGACAAAACTTCATACTTGGAAGAATTGTTCTTCCACCAACCCAACAAGTCAAATTGGGGGTAGCATTTCACATTGAAGCAGGGGTTGCTGCTGGGGTTGATTGATCGATATCCATTGTCACAACTGAATCCAAATTAACAACTGAAGAAAACATAAGACATCACTGTTAGTTCCCATTAAATTGTCAAAAAGCATAATTAGATATAAGATATCTTACACCACGACAAGAAAATGATCTACTCCCTCCGTTACTTTTTAATAGGTAGTTTCTATAAACAAATGTTACAAAAAAATAGGTCAGTTTCCTAATCGGAAAGTCAAATGTTACTTTAGTTTTTAATTCATTTTTTCTTAACTTCTTTTGACTTGTCAAGTTGTTTGGGGACCATTCACTTTACTTCTTTGTTGACAAGTGTCATGCTGACCATTTCAATTCACTCTTTTATCGACAAGTGTCATGAGGACCACTTTCAATGATTAGTTTCTAAATTTCCTTAATTTTTCAAAAAAACCAAACCAGGTCTATTAAAAGAACGGATGAAATAAGAAATACTATCCCTAGTGAAAGACAAAACAAAGTAAAAATGAGGCCATTTAAATATTCAGTCATGTATTGACAGCAAACAGAAACAAAAGCTAAGTATCATTTGTCTTAAACACTTTACTATTCATTGCAACACATACAATAGTCAGGCTAATGATGTTCTCCGTCTTTTTCCTTTCATCTTACTGACTGTTACTTTGAATTATGTCGGCTGCTCAAGCTTTCAAAAAAGGACCTATATGGATCAGTATCACCCCTGATACCACTGCTAGAGGGTGAAGCAAAAATGAGGTTACAGACTGCAAGACCACAAGATAATACAATCTCAAAGAGAATATTTAGGCATGTAGAAAATTGAATGAATTAGACCCCAGCAGCAACAATTCATCAATCAAAACACAAAAATCAAACAAAATGAATCAAAATCAAACTAAACCCCACTGTAAGAGTAATGAAAATCAATCAAACAAATCCAAATCAAACTAAACCCTATTAATAAGATTACCTCAATTAATTATAAAATCAACCAAAAAATTGAAATCAAACTAAACCCAATTAATAACAGCACCTCAATCGATTATAATCAATCAACAAATCATTAATAACAATACATGAAAATCAATCAAACAAATCCAAATCAAACTAAACCCCATTAATAAGATTACTCAATTAATTAAAAATCAACAAAAAATCGAAATCAAACTAAACCTAATTAATAACAGCACCTTAATCGATTATAATCAATCAACAAATCGTTAATAACAGTACGAGAAAATCAATCAATAAGTTTTCTCCCTTACCAGAAGCTAAAGAATCCATTTGATTGTCAAGCAAACCAACACTTGGAGATGATGATGGTGGTGATGTAGGAAAGTCGTGGTAGCTAGTAAAGTAATAGAATAAGGCGAGGTCACAGAGGAGTTGAAAATGGAGTCGCCTCCCTCTGCAGCCCTAGAGAACGAAGGAAACGGGAAGAAAGAACTAGATTACTGCTGCAGCAGTAGAGGGCCGACTCAAGATACCAATAATTCCAAGAGCGAATTTTATTAAGAAAACATGTCGCCAAAAGCGTTAGTGATACTGTTGTACATTTTTTGATCCTGCAGTGACTTTCTCTCCTTTGATCGGGCCATCAACAAATAAGCTCAGGAGCTCGTTGGCAGCCTGCTTAGAAGAAGAGGAGAACTGGCATACACTTGTAATCACCCGAGACAACTGTTTGATGATTAAGAGCATCTCCAACAGAGGGGTGGAGGTTTTATTTTCATGATACATAGGATTTTAGACCTCATTTACATTAAATTCATCTCCAACACAATGGTCATAGAAAATAGGAAGAGTATTAAAATAAATATGAAGGTCTTGGAGAAAATCTTATTTGCACTTTATGAATGACTCCACATCATCATTTTAACTATTTTTTAATTTTTAAATAAATTGTTATGTATGTCAATAGAAATAAGGAATCAATTTTATCATTATCCAAAACAACAAATTTTAAAAATAAGACCCCATACTATTGGAGATGGTTCATGAGCAAAGCATTATTATTTTTGCCACATACATACGAATTTACAAATAAGGATCTAAATAAAAATTCTTGTGCAAGTACAACTAAATTTTTACCCGAATGCACGTGTACTGGGTGTGTTCAAACTTCAATCTTCAACGTATAAGAGTTGGAGGTGATTTTGTAAATTTCTCTTAATAGAAAAATCAAACCTAACTTATCATATTCCTCACTGGTTTGAAGGCCTCGCTTTCATCTCTCTCTGCCTCTAATCTGGATACAGATACCCTCCCGATCTCGTCTCTCTCCCTTAACTTCATTTTTTCTTTTTGTTTTTGACTTTATTCCATTACTCCGAGTTCAAAGAAAAAGAACAAATTTGCTTCATTTTTGTCACCATGGGTGAAGTGCAGAAGGATTTTAAGATGGAAGATTTTTGGATTCTTAAGTTGTACAAAGGATCTAGATGATGAAGCTAGATCTGCTTTTTGATAAGTCAGTTAAAGATCATTGGGTTTGATTACGTAAAAGGGTTTTAAAGGAAAATACAAAAGGGTCTTAGTACTATTTCTAATTCCTAATGAGTTTCTTATCAAGACCCTTCTTTTCCTATTCTTGAAACCGGTTTTCTTTTTCTTTTTTGATGTAATTGAGTTCTAGCTTTAGTGTTCCGATTTTTTGATTGATAACTTAATACCGTGGGTGACAGAAATTGGAGTGAAGTTGTTGATTAATTAGAAGAAATGGGAAGTTGACTCTAATTGGGTCAATTCACCTATTGTCTTCTCGAGTTGGTTCACCGAGTGACTCAAGAATGAATAGAATCATCCACCGTCTTCGATATTCTTCCCAATACTGCATTTTTCACCAAAAATCATATTTTGAAAGTGTCAAGTCCGTTTAACAAAAAAAGTATGAATCACTCAAATGAATACCATTATGTTTTATTTGCATTGAATTGGAGTCCAATTATCTTTCATTGATTTGTTGAATTGGATTTTGATGGTTGATAAATGATTTTATTTATCTTTCAAAATTTCACCGAAATTCTTTAATCAGAATGAAATTTTTTGAAATTTCTTTCAATTTGTGAGAGAAACGATGATTATAGATGTCCACTGAGATAAGAAACAGATATTGGTGAATACTTCCACGCTTTGGCAAAGGAGGTAGAGATGTTATTTATACTTGAAAAGTAATCGATAGATACGTACTTGTTACGTAGTTATACTGCACTGGAGACTTATCAAAAACGAGAACAGTTTGCAGAGATCGGCCGGCAACTCGGCTAGGGACCGACTTTCCGATAACCAACCCGGCTTAGTTATCTTAACATTCCCTCAAGTTGCACGAGTCTGGCGAATGTGCAACTGAACGAATATTTGGAACCTTAGAGCAAAGAAGACCTTTAGTAAAATGTATGTCATCTAACCGATTCGAGCTAACAAAGCCGTACTCAACAAGATTTTTATCTGAAACACGTTCACGTATTAAAAAGTGACAAGCTTCATTTCAAAATGTGTTTCGTGCGTGCATGAAACACAGGATTAGCCAAGGCACGCCAGCACCCAAATTGTCACACCAGAATAGGTGTTGAAGCAAAGAACACCAAGCTCCTTAAGTGCTGATTGAATCCAGATAACTTCCGAGGTAGCAATAGCCACTCCTCTCAGTATTCACCAGGCGACTTCGACACTGCCTTTTATATTTTCTTGCACTCCAAGATATTAAGTTTCCACCATAGTAAATACAAGAGTCGCTTGTTGAACGACGTCATCTAGACAACCAAATTGCAAATTACATCGGGCAGTAGGCTTGGATGGAGTAGTCCTTGGAAGGTCGTGAGATGAAGGCTATAGTCGACAGTTCTTTGAGATAACGCAAGAGACAAGCACATGTTCCCAAAGTTGTTCCTCAAATGGGTCAGTGCATGTACCGATAGACCCTGTTTACCCATGCAGATATCCGGCCTTGTCGATGAAGGCATCAAGTGCACCGACGACACTTCGATATAAAGTTGCATCTTCAAACTTTGTCGCACTCAAGCCGCATTTTAACATTAACTGCCAATGGTGTATTAACCGGTTTTGATCCATCCAACCGTGTCCGCCTGAGAAGATCTGCAATATACTTGCGCTGAGAAAAGAATCAACCCCTGTCATCCCTAATAACTTCAACTCCTAAGAAGAAAGACAAGTCCCCCAAGTCCTTTAATGCAAAAGCATCTCCTGTGTCAACAATAAGTTTATATCTACAAACAATTTGAGCTCAGCCAACAATGATATCACAACGATACCAGACATACATAATGAAGTAAGATTTTTCGATAAAAAGAGAACTATCCGAAATAGAACTGCGGAACCCCGGGGCCTTGATCAAACGATCATGAATTGAAAGTACCACGCCTTGGCGCCCGCTCTGTGCCATAAAGCGATTTGTGCAATTTGCACACATGGTCCGGATAATCCTTGTCAACATATCTCATGGCCGTTGCATGTATACATCCTCCGGGAGATCCTCATTCAAGAAAGCATTTTCAACATCTAGCCGCTTAATGTCCCACCGATGATTACGGTAATAGACAAGATAAGCGTATAGCAGTATGGTTTTGATAACAGGAGAACGCCTCACAAGTTTGGTGCCTTCTTGTTGTGTATTGCCTTTTGGCGACTAGGGCGTGCTTTACAACACAATAGTTCCATCGATTCTCCGTTTTACACGATACACCCATCTTGAGCCAACACATTCATGCCCTTTTCACGTTTCACCAAAGAGTACGTACCATTACTTGGATGAGACATTAATTTGCAGATCCATTGCGTGTCTCCATTTCGAATTTTGTTAGCTATTGAAAAACAGTAGGTTCCATGTAATCTGCCATGTAGAGGATGCTTGTTGCTGTTAAGCACAACTTTTTTGAATTGGTTTTGAGATTCCATCTTTAGAACGCTGTGACGCATGGAGTGTATGGCAGAGCAGAAGGTGCAAATCACTGTAGCAGCATGAGCAGCTTGGTTGAGCATGCTAAGCTAAAACAGATGCTCAATGGTCAAAAGCTCCAGTTAGGGACTCAATATCTTGCTCGATACCAAGATAAGAAAACAGATATTGGTGAATACTTCCCACGCTTTGCAAAGGAGGTAGAGATGTTATTTATACTTGAAAAGTAATCGGGGATAGATCTGAGACTTGTATTCTGTGATTACAAATTAATGAAGACTTATCAAAAACGTAAATCTAGCCTAGAGACTCTGCTCGACAACTCCTGGCCAAGATCGACTCTTTCCGATAACCAATTCATTGTTTATCTTAACACACCGCAAAAAAATTTGAAGAAAACAATCGAGAATCCACCAATTTTGGTAAGTTTAATTTTGTTTTGAAACTCAATTTTGAGGACCATAAAAGTGTGACGGACAAAATACAATCTAGTCACCCTATAGAAGGCCTCAAAGTCGGCCAATAAAGCATCGTGGTACAAAGGAAGGGGGATAGAGTATTAGAGCTTCCAACGGTGGTTGTGTGTGTTCCGAGGTGGCAACATAAACAAGACATCCTCATTCCAATTTTTCCTTAAGTTTAGGAGGAAAAAAAGTTCATCTCCAATGGTATTTTTGTGATGTTTTGTGGATTAAATGTAAATATTATTTTTAGTAGTTTAGATTTTATTAGGGCTAAACATTGTTATTTAATATACTAGGTATCACTTCTGCCACGGTCGGGCTCAACCTTTTTTTCGAATTTGTTGTTGCTTATTGGTCGCGATCGCATTCTCCTATAAAAATTTTTAAGTCATTAACAACCGGTTAGATTAAAGTTGTGGAACATCGATCCTATAAGTTAGTTGGAGGCCAAGACCCTAGAATTAGCCGAGGCTTACATCCGGCCGTGACCTCTTAAACATGTCCCAAAAGATATTGTTGGTCGGGTTGAATTAGCGTGGCCATGTTCACCGCCGCCCTCTTAAGCATGTCCAAGAGTTTTGTTGGTTTGGTCAAATTATCCGGCTTACACCTGCCGTCGCTTCTTAAGCATGTCCTGGTTGTTTGTTGGTGGAGTCAAATTAGTCGGGCTGTTCTTTCATTGTCGCTTCTTAACATGCCCGAGTGTTTTGTTGGTCGTCAAATTAATGGAGCTTACATGCCGGACGTTGCCTCTACATGCGCGGTGTTTTTGGCCCTATGAAATTAGTCAAGCTTACAAACCCGGTCGTGGCCTCTTAAGCATGCTCTAATGTTTTGTTGGTCGGGTCAAAGTAGCCCAGATTACGGCCCTACGTACATTTTAAACCATATGCCCTAGTGTTTTATTGATCGACTCAAATTAGCCGGGGCCTGCCGAATATCTTGTTAGTCGTGTCAAATTAGTCGGGTTTACAACCCGACTGTGGCCTCTTAAGCAAATAGTCTATCTTTTTGCTTCCAATTTGGTTCCAGCTACCAAACATAAACGTGTATAAATCTTTACCGTCTTTTTTATGCACAATTTTCTTTTCTAATAGTCGTTAGGATTAGTTGAGGCTATCCATTCTTTCTGTTACACTTGTAGCCACGTCAAAACGTGGGTTATGTGAGATGCCTTTTGGAGTTTCATAAAACTGTAGTGCAGCAATTCAAAAAAATAGACTTTTTGGTCTTCCAAAATGCTAAGCCATACATACGTTTGCAGCTAGTGGGGTTTTGTAGATAGTATCAGAATTAGGCATCATAAGACCATGGAAAGATGGATGGAGTACTATAAATTAAATTACAAACATTGCTAGTACTTTGGAAATTTTTAGAAGATTTGAAAATTACATGAATACGACCGATCGACGTGGATCTGCTTATTTTATGTTAAAAATTCGGTTGACCAATAGCATCATTAAGCACCAAATTTTTTTTTTGAGAAAGATTAAGCACCAAATTGATTGTAAAGAATTTGTGTACACAGTAATAATCAGATTTGCTTAATCCTTAATCCTTAAAAATTTTGCGGGGTATTTTTGGTTCATTGCCCGAGGAAATGTGGATCACGGTTCATGAAACTTAAAAATTGATCATGGTTCATGAAACTACATCATGCAGTAGTACTTGCAGCTGCTTTCAACATATAAATAGAGTTACAACTAAAAAAGTAGACAAAGAGTGCAGAGTTAAAGAATATAACTTAAAGAATTCGGATGGATGAAAAAGAAAAAAAAAAAAAAATACACCTCATAGCTTCAGTTGGATGAGATAATAAATTTCCTCTTTGAAGCCTCTTGGTTTGAACGTATTAGTTTGAAATGTGAAAATATATCTTTGAAGCCTGTGGGTTTGAACGTTTTGATATGTATGGAAAACTTACGAACATACATGGTCTTATATAGGACTCTTTAGTATCAGAATTAGGATAGTATTTTTGGTTTCATAATTAGGACAATATCTATTTCTGGAAACAGTTAAACTCACGTTTGGAAATGAAGCTATCATTCACGCTTGGAAATCAAGCTATCATTAATAATTAATGGGCCCGAACAATACGGGAAACCAAGTGATCCAACGCACTAAAATATCTCTTCCAACTCACGATCTATGCCGTAGGGATGATGAAATCGGCGGTCGATTTGTCAATCTACATAAACACCACTTCTTTTTATAATATAGACTAGTATCACGCTGCCTCCGCGTCGCGCCAACTCGCGATTTTTAGAAAAAAAAAAATTCTAAGAATAGTATATTAATTTTAAAAATTAATTCTAAGAATAGTATATTAATTTTTGAATATGTATATTAATTTTAAGAACTTGATAGACTCGTAAAGGTGTTGGTGTAATTATAACTCCTTAAATTTTTCCTAAACATCTTTGAATGGTTGTTATCCAATGGGAACTAAAACAATAATAGACTTGTAAAATTCTAAGAACTTGATAGACTTGTAAAGGTGTTGGGTGTAATTATAACTCCTTAAATTTTTCCTAAACTTCTTTGAATGGTTGTCATCCTATGCGACACATCATCCAAGGCTTTCTTCCATTTGCATCTTTCTCAAAGGGATTGTTTGATTCCATCAATCCAAGACTTTGTATCCGAAAGGCATTGTTTGGTTTCTTTGGCCATCTCGCGGGGTTGCTCCACGTCACTAAGTTTGGGCTGCATGCACATCAGTGGTTTGTTGTTTTCTTGTAGATGCTAGTTATTCGACGCTGGAAAAGCAAGAATTAAGTGTTGCAAGAATTAATTTTGATTAGTGTTGCTTTTCCTTTTCTTTTTGTTAATTAAAAAAATAATACCTTCATTGATTTTTTGGTGGCATCTATTTCATAATTTCTTTTGCTTCAAAAGACATGATTCCAAGTGAGTTTTGCCACTCTAAGCGAGAAAGACATTATGTATAGCCCTTTATTCGGTCATACTTTTCCTCTCAATTCTTTTTGAGTTGCCTGTAATTAGGGTTGTTATTTAACATGTTGCTCATTAGCATAAATATTGTTTGTTTTAGTCATTACCTTATTTTCTGTTGACATTTTTTGAATGTTGTTTACTTTTAATCCGCTTAGTTTCTCTGTTGTCAGTCCAGGTGTATCAATATCTCGGCTTTGCTGTGCTATCTTTCACTTGGAGTCTTATTAGCAATCGTAGATTAGGTATATTAATAGGTTTGTCATTTTAAAACGTTAAATTGTTCAAATTTGAACGTTACCTTCCGTTGGATAGGAAATTTGTTCTGCACTTTGAACACGGTTTAAATCATTATTTGTTTGGTATCTTTCATCGCATCTTGAGTGTAATAGTAAAACCATTCTTGTCTTTTTTTTAAGACGTACGATTCTGCAAGAATCTTTATTGAGTAGCTTATTATTTAAATTAAAAATAGGTGACAAACCAAAAATTACAGTGAGAGATATTTAGTATATAACATAATCAACTTGCAAAGTAAAATTGAGTAGCGCTGTTATTTAAATTAAAAATAGGTGACGAACCAAAAATTACAAAAGTGAGAGATATTTAGTATATAGCATAATCAACTTGCAAAGTAAAAATCTAGAACAAATAATTATTAAAAAAATCTAAATATTATTTGAGATTGATCACACTTATTTTTCCGTGCCCTGAGTCTTGTTTTTCCAGACAAGTGGAAGCTACAAGTTATGCTCATTATACTTCTCTTTATAACTCGATCTGCCATCCCTTGTTTTTAATCAGTGAGATTGATTGATGTGATAATATTTTAACTTTGTAAGCTATATATAGACCCATAGAAACTTGGATGTCAAGTTAACTGCTTTGAATTTTAGGGAAACTGGTTTGTTATAGAATCGACATTATATGGGATAGTTTTAAATAATGTTCGGTTGTTTTAGTTTAAAGAACTTTCATATGTATGGAAACTTCTAGCGTTTTTTATGGAAACTATTGGAATTCGTTTTTTATGGTAATTGCTTGTATGCGTTTGAGATTCATTGAAAATTATTTTAGATGCATCATGGGCTTTAGTAGTACGCACCTTTAATAAGTCTATTATTTTTCGTAATGTTTTCTGTCGGTACTTGAGCTTGAATTAGCTACTTGAGCTTTAATTTAAAAATTGTGGCTAGAGCGGTGGAAGTTGAGTTAAGTATTTTGTGTAGAGTTCATGAGACTGCCTTCATGTCAATACACTTCAACTAAGTATCAAATTGATTACGAATATATACCAAATAGACATTTAGTATATGTTTATCAAAAAATAGCAACGTGTCTCCTTGACATTGACATATACAAAATACATTTAGTTCTAGAGTTCCAGTCATATACTTGCTTCCTATTTTACCAAGATTCCAAAATACCAAAGTTTCGCCCTAGTCACATTTATAAAATAGCAACATTTTCCTAGGCACAATTACAAAATACCAACATTCTTCTTAGTTGATCTTATACATGCTTGAGTTCTATATGATATTGGGCCTCTTTGGATTCTTTTCCTTTTCGTGCCATATGCAATTGGTGATTTTTGATCATCACACAGTCGCCGAATTTTGACTTAAGATGTGTACCGTCTTGTTGAGTTCTACATGACGCATTTGTAATCCGATGGGTAGCCATTTGTTTATAGTTTGATTTGGGAATTTTATTTGTAGTCACCGCCATTGGCATTCTGTTTTCTTTAGCTAGTCTTGGGAAGACTTTCAGTTTATCAAGACAGTCAAGCATTAGTTTGCATCAGTACAGAACATTAATAATTTACCAAAAAGTGTGCACTGGTAAATAATAATGTTCATTGTCTGTTTATTAGCACTTTCTTCACGCTTTTGCATTCTAAAGTTGTTTTATTGTCATTACTTTGCTGTCACATCAAGAATGTGATAATGATTTGAAATACTAAACATAAAAATTAAGAAAAATTAAGTAAATCCATAATACATTTATGATCGTCATTATAATGTTTTTTTGTAAAACAAACAATCCATAATCCATAAAAGAAAGAAAAATTAAGTAAATCTCTTATAAACTACTATACATATAAGGTTTTATAATAATATAGAACGAAACATATAGAATTTAATGTAAAATCCCCGATATGAATTCTATATGTTTGTATATAAATTTCACTTCTTATAATGTTCCATTGCAAGAGTTTCACATATATTCTCACAACCTAAAAGTTTAGGTTACATTCAAGCATTTGGTCGGTACCTTTACTTAAAAGTTTACTTAGAATCATATATGTTACACATTCTCAGTAACATATAAGTTAGAGGATTCTTAAGAAAATGCACACCTTCGACAATTATCAGTCTCTAGGATCTAAGTAAGTAATTCAAAGATGATGAATCAATCCAAATATAAATTGGAACATGCATGTGCATAATTATATCTAAACTAAGTAAGTATACATTATAAGCAAGCGCTACAATATGAATACAATAATTAAATATATATATAAACAGTGCACGGAATACCTCGGTTATTGCAGTTAGAATATCCTTGCATTAACGAATCTGATATCTTCCGTTAGAAACAAAGTATATCCACATTGATTTAACCAAAAATTTTTAAAACATGGAGAAAATCATGAAACATAAATATGTATTGTGAAAATAGGGTTCTTAGGAGAAAGATGGAAGAAAGAGTGTATTTTGAGACTGAAACTGTTATGTAATTAGTACCTCAAAACTTTAAGTTAAAATTAAAATTGATGGAAACACAAAAGAGAATGATGCAGAGAGTTTGAAAATATTAGGAGGAACTATTTGTACCAAAAAATTAGATTTTAACTTATTTTACGTTGTAAAAATTGTGCGTACCTTGTCAAGAAACCTTTCGCTTTACCGTTTTTTTGGATTTTTTTAGCTTTTGTATGTTTGGGAGCCAGTAGAAACAATGTTTATATTGTTTGGTTCTGTAATACACGTGTTCCATTTCTAATACACGTTTTTGATATCTTGTAAAAAAGTTTCCACGTTCGGTGTAATTATGGTCAATAGTCTTAGTGAATCCCAACCGACGATGCAAGCCCATAGTAATCTATTGTTTTTAGTTAAACCAATAGGTGTCGCTACCTTATTGGGATACTTATAGGCTTGCCAAGTAAATTATCATGCTAATGAATTCTCAAGAAAAGTAGACAAATTTAAGAGATGTAGGGAAATTAATATTATCGGGACTAATCGGTGTTATAGAATAATAAAACTTGCATTATTATCCTGAATTAAATCTCTAACTCGAATAACTAAACCTGTTCGAATAATTAATGTTGTATTAGCTTTCCTAAATCCATCCAACTTAATTTTCGCAACACAATAGATTATGATGATTGAGTTCAATATACAAACCATGTTTAAATTTGATGATTATTTGTTACTCTTAGATTTTTGAATGGTAATGTTTCTAACCATTTGCATCAAACACAACATCATGTATTGTACTTTTTTAATGCGGGCTTGGTGTAATAATTTAAGCAAAGATAGTACACGCATTTATTAGCTGGACGACCGTATTTATTTGCTAAGACTATTGCTGCAGCATACTTTGTTTATCCTTTTATACTTTCATTAACGTGTCTTGGTGGTGATAATATTCAAGTAGTGATCCATACAATTATACGGAAATTGAACATGAAGCGGAAATTCATCTTATCGTTTTGAAATGAACATTAACCGTAAATACAAAGAACTTGTATTAGTAAAAATTTTCTCTTCTTAAATATCATATAAGAATAGTTGTGCATATCTTGTTTCTATCTTTAATGCATCATAAAAAATCAATTCCAACTTGGCCATCATCTACATATTCTCTTGCGTTTCTTTATTAGTTTGCTTTATTTCTCCCATTGTTCATCGACTTTGATAGAGCTGCTTAAGAAACTAACGTTTCTTTATTAGTTTTGTTTCTTTTTTTGGTACGAATAAAGTTTCTTTCTCTTTGACTCAAGTAGTCTTATAGGAGGTAGGCTTATATAATAGCTAAAAAACTTAAATTAAGAATCCTAATTGTATTTGTATTATGGATTTTTATATATTTTTAGGAATCATGGTTTTATAGTAATTTATGTTAATTTTTTTGTTTTGGGATATTTATCGTCTCACCGATAGAACATCACCACACAACAACCCCTATTATTATATCTTTGGATTTGGGTTATAGGTGCAATTTAGTTTAAGATAGTAAAGGTTAGCAATGGTACTAAATAGAATGGTCTGAATCGTTTTTATTTGGATTTATAGACACGTTTTTTGGTTTTCTTGATTTTGTGAGTGCAAATTTGTTAGTGCTAATGGTCCAAAACTATGACTAAAAAAGTGAATTACCTACAAAAAATTATTAAACATCATAAATTTAATACGGGAAATTTATAATTGTATCATAAAATTAAAATTCAAACATATAAAGTAATTGGAAATTTATATCTCATAAAACAAAGTAAAAGTACTACAAACTCAATAATTTTGTATTTTCGTATGATAAAACCTTATTTTTTTCTTGGTATTATTGTTGCCAAAGCAAAATTTGTTTAGCTTTTTAGGGTTGTAAAGATTTGTCTTTATTTCTTTAGGATCAGGATGTCTCGTTTTTGTCTATTTAGTCAAGAACAAATCTATATCTCTTCTTGACTCGTATTCGCTATATGAAACCAAGCATCCATGCCTAATTAAAGAGGATAGAGAGAAATCGAGGAGAATTCCCGTAGTTCAAATCCATACCGTCTCGGACTCCCGTAGTATCATATCTTCGTAGTATATATCCTTCACCGAAGAAGATCGGATAGTTTGTTTTATTATAGGATCTCTATATCTCTCTGCCGATGCTTTATATGGTGACCTAGTGAAATTTTATGATTAGGAAATTTGGTTTATTATAGAATTTGATGCGTCACGTAATAATATAGTTTAAAGAATGTTCGAAATTGTTTTTGTTTAGAGAACTTTATGTCAAACTTGTATAGTTTAGGAATTCGATTTCTCTTACAACTCGTTATAGGTATTAGGGTCTATAGAGTATGTATATGTGCAGTGAGTACCTTCCAGAAGGCGTACTTATGTTAAGGTATAATAATCTGCATTGGACCCTAATTATCTTATGGTTTACTTGGATTGTGTAAAAATTTAATGTAAACGATATCGGAGCAAGCTTAGTGTTTCCGGATAGCGTATCATGACATGCCTTCATGCCAATACAACTCAAATAAGGATAAATTGACATTTGAATGATCTCCACTTAACACTCATTTATAAACCAATGACTCGGGCAAATATTTAAGAATTAATAAATTTGAGAATTTTGTATAATGATTTGCAAGTTGTAATGCTATATTGCAATATGATAATGGAATGTTAAGTATTATTATCAAAAAACAAATCTAAAAACAAAATAATATGAAACTGTTCTCTAAGAACAATCTAATCTAATAATCTTAAAAATATCAAGCGATTATTATCATTCATCGAAAACGAGAATTTGTATATCTTTGAATTTGTATGAATTATGACTTCTTTCTTCAATTCTAAACACTATAAGATTTTGTTTTGGCTTCAGTTCTTTCTTGATCCCGAGATTCTATCCACGTTTACATGATATTCTTTACTCGGATATTTTTTGAAGTCCAACAATTTTTGTTGTTGATCTCTATTTACCTCTCGTTCAACTTTGATAGATATGTTCTTCATATTCTTTTATGTAATCTTCGGGTCCGCGCCTTGGACAACGACTCCTTAATGCATGTTCTGCATATATTTGATCCGTTACACGTTACGTTATGAATAAGATAATTTCTCTGTCTATTTCTTTGATTATTTTCTTCTTTAGAACAATATTTGGAAAACAATAATGGTTCAACCTTTTAATATTTTGAAGACGTTTTTTGAGTTTTCTTACGGATACTCTATTTGTTCCTCAAACTCCTCCATTAGATAAGCTTCTACCATTTTAGAGTCATAATTTGGTTTTGAGTTTGTTGAATTCTCTCTATTGTAGGTGCGATTCTTTGAATTGTCTTCTATTGTATCCCGAGTGTCTACCAACGCCATGAATTCATTAAACGTTATACCATCCCGAGTCTTTGGGTAATTTTTGATACTTTATAAACTTCTTGATTCGTGTTGTTGTGTTTTCAAGTAGCTTTCCATAAACTTTGACAACTTGTAATGATCTTTTATCCATTTTTTCTTATTTGATCCATATATTTGAATTGGATTGTGCACTGAACATATACTCATTCATTGTACTCTATTTGTTGGTCCCTTATAAAATTTCTCATTTCCTTATGGTCATCGTAACGTGTAGGTTCTCTATAGGCTAACCAGGGAATCTTTGTATATGTTTTTTGTTCTTCCATTTTCTTAAGACGGGATTTCCTATCAAAATTTAATATATATAAGATTACGAATATAAAATGACGCTATATATAGCAATTCTTTGGAATTATTTGATTGGAAAAATGTGGTACTATATAATTTTTTGAAATTATAATTGTTAATATATTTACGTTTACCTTTCTTTCATATCTTGGACTTGTTGTATGTCTAGATCCACGTATACTCTGGTTGCCTTTGATGACCTAAGTTACGTATTTCCTATTTTTAAAAATCCGAGTATTAGAATCAAAGTTGCATATGCCCATTCTATAATGAAATTGAATAATATGAATCTTACCATTGAATTTTTCCACTGACGAGCCAACTATTATCGGTATAATTTGATCTTCTTTAGATATGTCGTCCTCGTTGATGATTTTTGTAGCTTGGTCTTCAGATAGTGTAATTTTTACACGCATGCCTCTCTTATTTTCCAAAATGATGTCAAACTTCATGAATCTCCTTTGCATTATGTTGACCAAGTGCCCAATAATGTCTACATAAACATGGTGTCATAATGTTAGTTCAAAATCGGTTGTTAAGTTGATGGGTGGTTTCGAGGTGTTAACATTTATAGATACTGTGCAATGTGTTTTATCCCCGCATCTCTCATGTAGTTCTTCAAATTCCGTTAGGCTAAAGTTGTACTTTGGGATAAGCTGCAAGACATTCGGCTTCTTTTTCCACTTGTACTTTTGTGAGTGTATTGAAAGAAAGCTTTCGATCCTTAGGTAAGGGTGCATGTCAGGAGATTGTATTTCACGATCCCAAAGTGTTTTAATGACACTATATTACATTCTTTTAGCTTATCCATATGCTTTCTATGTTGATTCGGTGTGATTGAACAATGGATTTGGTCATCCTGTTATCATTCATGTATTTATTATTATGCATATTTTTTTCAATGCGAGGTTATCATAATATCAAATGCGGTTTTGATCTTACTTGTTTGGTCGATGAGGATCATGTTATAAGCTTGTACAGGTTCCCGTCATTGGATTCTTGATTTCCCATGTGCGTAGTATTCGCGACTTGATTCTTTCATCTATGAATTCCTCTTCCAAGCTTGATGACATACTAATTTGTGAAATCCTTTTAAATATTACTTGCTGTTTTGTGTTATATGTTTTGCCTAGGCATCAGAAGATGATAGTAATTAATTAATTAGTTTGCGATCCCAAAGTAAAAAAAAATCGTTATTTTGCGTATATATGGAATTTGTATGAATTGTTACTTACCCTTTGTGTTTCTTTTGCGCTTTTTCCTAATTTCTTTGGGTTGCATTGTTGATCTTTGCTCGATTGTCATTGTATCATCATCTGCTATGTACGATATATTATGATCATAAACGATTTTACATCGAATTATTAATTCTAACGAGTAAGAACATGGAAATCTACAAAATTGTGTACTTACCTCCACGGCCCGGGGATTTAAGCGTGTATCACATCCATCTCTATTGTATTACGATTCAAAGATGTAGAACAATAAATATTATTATCTATTTATTTATTTTCCCCTCATGTAAACATTAAATTCTTGAATGTTGTTTAACTTACTTTCGGTTGAATTACTAACGTTTGATGCAATGGCATGATTGATCCTTTGTTCTTGCTCATCGTAACTTGTCTCCATAGTATATTGTTTGGCTTTGTCGGACCCTAAGAATTGTATTTTCTTTTGCGAGTGTAACGGGGTTTATATAGTTATTTACAGGATTCGGATAGTTGGTTATTACTATGTTTCCTAGAACGTTCTATTGATTTCCTTTTTTAATTTAATTCCACAAATTAAAATTTCCATGAATTGAGTCTTAGAGAATATTAAGGTTTGTATAGCTCGTATATCAATCTGTCTTGGAAAAGGATATATAAGCGATCGTAGAGTATAAGTGATTGTAGAGTATATAATCAAGAGCAAGCGAAGAACAGAGATATTTTTAAGCAATGGTTAGATGCAGTTCAAGCGAGTTAGGAAACAGATTCTTTATGCTTCTCCTCTTATTCGTTTTATTTTATCAAATTGTTCGTAGTTAGGAAGCAGATTATATAAGGAAACAATAAACGCTAATAACGACGAACGGATGTATATGTCAAGATCGTACGACCACGAATTAATCTCTCGGCCGTTTTTTGTGCTTGTCGGTTGGCCTATAATTTTGTTATTTTTATTGCATGTTGCTCTTTCGATTTTGGTTGCCTATAATTTACTGTTTGTCTTGTGTATGTTAAAATCTAAGGTCGGAGATAGTTACGGATTTTGGGATGCATAAAAATACATATACATATATTAACTAATGTTGTAATGAAAAAAAAACAAAAGAATAGATAAAATGTAAACCATGAAGGTAATTACACTGCATGATGTGCATTGGTTGAGAATACTTCGTCGTTATAGTCTTTCTATGAATTACTGCGTTATCAATGATTTGTTCATCTATGAATCTACGGAATCAATGATTTGTTCTTGATAGTTATTTAACTCGAGGCTGAATTTATACGTCTTTGAATTGCTTGTGACTTCCCATGTTCTTTCTTGACTTTATATACGATGAGATTTTCTTTGCATTTTTAACCCTCTCTCAATTCCAAATTTTATTTATATTTACATTGGAATACATCACTTGTATCAGTTTTGTAAAATTGAACATCCCAAGTTGCTGGTGGTATTGTACCTTTCTTTGGATATCGTAGTAATGTCTCTCAAATTCTAGTATTTGCTCTTCAGATCCATTGTATGGGAAAAGACTCTTATTTGTATGCACTGTGTATATTTGTTCCGTCACTTGTTTTCCTATGAATGAAAGCATTGCGGTGTCTATTTCTCTTAGTATTCTCTTCTTTAAAACATTATTTGGAAAACAATAATTGTCCACTCTTTTAATGCTGTAGAGTTGTTTATTTAGTTCTCTTGCATTAGGCCCTAGATCAGATACCTGGTCTTCTTTGAAAGTATCCTGCAGTAAATATGTCTCGAGCATTCTCTTGTCGCGTGTCAATAGATAGGATTCTGAATTTTTAATTGCATTATGTATTTCTTCATTGCTATTCAGTGCTAGAAATCGAGTAAAGGTGATACTGTTCCGAGCCTTATCTAATTTCTGGTATTCTATGAACTTTTGTAGCTCGAATTCCTGTATTATCTTGTCGCTGCACATAGATCGTATCCTCTGCACATAGAACGTTTCAATTACTCTTCCGTCATCGGTATCTTTTAGGGATCTAAAGATCCGTGGGCGCCGTTTGTATGGTTGCTTGATAGCATTATGGTCTTCATTTGTCATGAGGTTTAGATTTGTGTTCTGTACTATCTTACCGTTGATAGTTTTTTTTCTCTTTCGATTGTTTTCTAAATCCATCTTTTCTATAAATAGCTGGTTTTTGTGGGTTGAGATCGTCATTGTAATGCATAAGAATTCTGCTTGTCTGCAAACATATTTATAAAAAACTATAAAATTAGATGATTCCATTGGAACATACGTAGAAAAATAAGAGAAAAAAATACAGATAGGCGTAAAAGTGTTCTTGATAGTTGTTATGTGTATGCGATCGTGTTCCCTATATATAGTTTTCAAAGAACCCTCCTTAGTAAATCAGTGTCCAAAAATAAACTAATTCTGTATTAGCTTTCCTTTATACAGTCTGAGTCTGTTTAACTACTTTAAATAATACACCTAAAATTAATCTTCCTCGTCATCGAAATCCTTTAGTGCTGTACTAACGGCCGAGTGGAGCACATCACAAATCTCTTGGTTGCTTGATAGCGATCCGGTCTTCATTTATCATGAGGTTTAGATTTGAGGTCCGAACTATGTTGCATGATCGGTCCCAAGTGCTTAGCCTAAAATTCATAATGCATTATAACATTCTTAATTCATTATAAAGCTGGGTCTTAGCACAGTTTGTGAGTATGCGAAAATTAACAAAACATTATAAAATTATCCACTCTTGTCATTTTATGTTTTTATTAGTTTCCATCCTTCCTCTTATAGTTGAATGATGCTCTTAGAATTTTAGTTTAGATCGGAAAGCGATTATCAATCAAATGGAATATTTGGTTTTAAAGTATAAGTCATCTTTTCAGATGTTTCACCTGGATTCCTACTTTTTGTGTTAATTGTAGGGGACATTAATGAAAAGCAAAACAAATATGAAAAATAAAGTGTATTGATGAATCTAAGTGACTTGATCTACCAGTCGATCTATGAGTGGTGAATTCTAATAAATTGAAATATAAGCTTATATGTTTCTATGTAATTATTCGGTGAGTGTCATTGTTATGAATAATATGGAATTCTAAATAAAAGACTATGAATTAAAATTTAAAATTTGAATATGAAAACAAATTTGGATATCAAATTTCGAAGTCCAGTGAATATGTTTTAATCATCCTTGGCTTCAGTTTTCTTGGTGTAGCTGATCCTGTTGTTGTTCATAATGATAATCATCTTCATGGGTTCTTTGCTCGTTCCTTTTGAGACCATCTGGAAAAAACGTCCTGGATAAATCTTGTCATTGTCAACGTATATTCCCATGTTGTTTAGAATCGTGTTTTGCAATCTTCAGGTAAACATGCATAAGAAACTTTCATCTGAAGCTGTCTTCTTTTAAGTGCAAATCCGGATGGACTTTCACCAGCAAATATACTACTTTCTTTGATTAAGAAAACCACTTTTCCGACCATGTTGCTGTTAGCACTTCGGCCTCAATTGAGGTTGTCAAATCCTTAATCAAAAGTCTGGTACCTTTGATAAGTTTTTCGCTCTCTACGTCTGCTAACAACATGATTGGCATACCAATTTTTAACCGTATTATATGAGAAGGGAATCCTGGGTATTCCAAATTATTTAGAAACTGCCGACGATGGTAATGCTTAACTTGATCATATCTTTCTTCATTGTTCTCTTTTGAATCACTACTTAAATACGTATGTTCTTCTCCGAGTAAACGTGCCATCAAAAGATAATTGATCTTTTCCACATTTTCTATTGTATTTGTAACAATTATTACTGTCTCTTAGATATTCTTGGTCGTTAACGTGATCTTGCAGGCTTGGGTATGTTGCTTGGATAATTGTATTTAGGAATTCCTCTTCGGTCCTTAAGCCGAACTTGAGCTTGCTCTATATCAGTCAGTGACATTGTCTAGATTATTATTAACATATGTTAATAGTCTGCAATACTGGGATGCTCTCCTGGTTGTGCAATAACAAAAACAGTATAGTATATATATTATATGATGAATATAGGTCAATAACAAATATAATGATATAGGTCAATCTTAGCTATTCCACAAATAACAATGGTAAGTTTCACTATTCCTATTAGTTATGCACATGATCATGAAGAATTTCAATCAAACTTTTAAAAATAATGGTAAAAGTTATGTACCTTGCTTTTTTTTCTTGTATTGTGAGGTATTTGTATTAGGGTTTGCGTCGACTGTAATGTTTTTCTTGTGTTTATTTGTTGCATTGTTGTTTTATATAGGCAGTATAGTTCTTATATAGATGCATTATTTACATGTAGAATAAGATTAGTCTAGCATCGAGTGTCTTACCTTGGTTATTATTCGTGTATTTTCTCCAGGACATGGTCACCTGTCACGGCGTTCGTTAGATATTTTAGAAAGAGTAAAAGCATCCTGCGTACTATATATATTTTTGACAGATTACAGTAAGGGAAATCGAGAAGGTATGAGAAGCATACAGAATTCTTAATGATTTGTCTGCAAAAGTGTCTTTGATAGATGTTATATATAGCGACCGTATGTCCTCCTATATATATATATATATATAAGTTTTCAAATATACTTATAAGGAAATCGGTTGATAAAATTAAAATTCCATTGATTATCCAAGTAAAGAAATCAGTTTCTGTGACAACTCATTTATGTTAGCTTTCCTATGTTAACTCATGATGTTCCATAGTTCCAAATAAAGGAAATCGAGTGTTATTTCCATAATTAAGTGAGAGCATACGAGTTTAAACATGGTAGTGTTCTTGTAGATGTGACACGGCATTGATGAAATAATAGAGGAGACAATGCGGTCTGAACTTTTGTTTGTTGGTCATTCAATGTATCTTATCTTTTCTATATGGCTCTATCTCTAGAGTCATTTCTTTATAATAGTTGTTCTTTAATGGAAATCTATTGCTAATAGTCTCACTACTTAGGGTCAACTTCTATGTAGGTATCTTTAATAGACCAAACGATTTAAAACGTGGGACAATAACAATGGCATTTACAAATTTAAAATTTCAAAGTTTGCATTTATGTTTCTTTGATTTTATTATCTCCCGCTCTCAGCGAAAAAAGAAACCTCTATTTAAAGTGTTTCTACATGTGTTCATCATCGGATAAAGTACCATTTCATTTCAAGTTTTGTCGATATGCTACATCCCAGAGTAAATTTTTATTTATTCCTCTGTTCAAACGATTCACAGGTTCGTCTTGTGTATTTTCGTCAATTTCATTCTTCTTTGTTGTTTAAATGCCAGGATGTCCATATTATTAGCACGATGTTTATTTCAAGATGGAAATCCGTGAGCAACAAAGAAGATGAATTTGATCTGATCCTTGGGTTTTGTTTTTAGTCATTATGAAATATATTCGGTTAAGTTATACGGATTTTTCAATGAGATGTGTTGAGTGGAGAATTAATGCTATGATATTCACAGCCATGAGAAGAAATCCTAGATTATGCGAGTTATGTACATGTTGTTAAAAAAATTCATGGTCGTGATAAAAGATTTAAACAATTAATTATCTTTCAAAATGGTAGATTAAAGTAATATCATATTAATACCAGTTATGTTTAGATATTAGAGCATTAGTCGTCTGTGTGTTCTCTTATTTGTCTTGTAAGCAGTCTATAGGTGATATGGAGAATAGGGTAATGAGAGGAAGAAGAATAGGGTTTTGTCAAACATGTCGATCTAGTTGGTGTTGCATTTTTGTTTGAATGTAAGTTATTTGTAATGTTAAGCAAGGTGACACATCGTAAAAGGTTTAAGTTAATAAGTAACTTTTGATATAAACTAATGGTAATTGTTTGATTGAAAATCAAAAACAATGAATCTGTTAAAAGAAACTATTTCAAAAGATTTAATGCTTTAGGATTGTATGTCCTATGTGGCCAATGGCGAGAATCCAGTTATCAATAACTTTTATCGGAAATTGTGTCCAGTTGTATTGCGAAAGGCTCGCAGTGTGCTCGGAATTTTTTTCTTATGATGCGAACGACTTGACCAATATTCTCACCTTCTATTACATGCGCTTTGATATAATTTTTCTAAATTTTACTATTGAAAGCAAAGTGCCCGTTCTCGAAATACTTGGTTCTTCAACCTCTCTAATTACCATTATCGTTGATCCAATATTCAGAGTGTCATGACGCAGCTCACGGTATACCATCAATTTTTTCTGATCGAGTAACTCGAGCATGTCCTCTGGAAATCGACTTATGGGGATTACATAAGGTAGCTTTACCTTAATTATATCTTCACAGTAAAACTTGTGCTCCTTGGATTTAATGTACGCATCCTTTGTAGTGTCTGTTTCCTTATCGTTTATAGCTGGTACCTACATCATTGTGTAGAAATAATCATTAGTGTGTAATAAAGGATGTATAAGTATTATATGAATAAATAGTTTGCGATGCCAATGTTTGATTTTCTCGATATTCATGAATCTTGGTAATACTGAATGCACCCAAATTTTTGTTACGATTTTCCTTTCATCCTAAAAGGATATTCATATGTATTATCTTTGTATCCGACAATCCATAAACTCTCTTCGGTTGTTTTCAAATTTCCATTGTCTTTGTTCTTTCTTGGTCCCAGATTTTGTCTATGTTTGCCACGTAATTCAGGCCTACTTCTTTCTTGAATCGTTCTAAACTTTGTGCTTGTCTTGTATTGAATTTCTTCATCCTTTTGTGAATCCATTTTACGTATGCTTGTCTATTTTTTCGGTCCCTTGAATGGAAATATTTGCATGCTCATATATTCAATGAGTTCAGATTCTATGATGCGCCATCTAGGAAGTCAATCATCTCCCGGTTGATTCTGCGCATTATTTCTTTTGCAGCACTTTTGTTTGAAACGAAATTTTTAATTTTACGGTGTTGTAGAGTTGTATCTTTAGTTGTTTTTCATCACACCCATCTTCGAGCGTTTTTGAAAGGGTCTATTTCGGTGAAAAATTCCATGTATGTGTACCTGTTGCGATCAAAACATACACAATTGTTTTTCTCTCTCAGCAATGTATGAAATCAAATTAAATCAAATGGTTAAGATGTTGGTACCTTTTTGCTTGTTCAAAATCACATTGTTTGTGCAAAGTAAATATACGCCTTTGTTTTTTTTTTTTTTTTTTGATAGGTATAAAGATGCTTTTCGGTTTTGTCTATGAGCTGTCGAGTAGTCTTATACGGGAGGTAGAAGCTTATATAAGAGCTAGTAAACTTAAATTAAGAATCCTAGTTGTATTTGTATTGTGGAAGTTTATATGTTTTAGGAATCATGGTTTTGTTTCTTTATATAGATTTCGAGTACTTGTCAATAGATACATAGAAACACGACATCCCTTGACTTCCTAAAGGTTGTTGACTAAAATCTTGCCGTGTCCCGAGTGAATCAAATGGAAGACGGCCAAGTACTACAGAGATAATCGAGTGATGTATATAGAAGTAAAACTATGAGAGAGGGAGGGAGGAAGGTCCTGTTGGTAGCAAGAGAATTAGGTGACGTTGTAAGGAATGAATTGCACCAAAGAGATAGATCTACTCCATTTGTACTTTTGGAAAGAACTTTACCATGGTCACTACTCACCGTTGTTCATTGCGAGTTGTGGTGCAAGGTTACTCGAGCATCACCTCCTAATTAGGAGCACCAATAGCAGGAGCTCAGAATTCATTAGTGCTTTGAAATGTTTTCATGTCAATTTTATTTAATTTTCACACTTGACCTCTTGCACACTTGGAAATAACATCATCGGTTTTAGCTAGTGAAACAATTCAAACAAATGGGGTAAATAAGTGAAATTATACTCGAGATGCGAGATGAAGCTATACTCTTTATGTGAGCAACTCATGATTGAATATGTCCTTGACTTTTATACCTTCACCATTTTATGTGTGGATCTGATTTTGATTAATACTTGACGTATACTTTTGGTTCGAGTTCAGATTAATCAATTATTTCTCAACAACAAAAAGAGAGAAAACAGTGATTGGAGTAGTTTACTTGCATATTCAAATCTCGATGGAAAATCAATTATCAAGACTAAACGTTCTCGTAGATTTTTCATGTATATATGCTTGAGTCGGATAAAACACATAGACATCGAAATTACACGCTACAAAGCGTGATTAAAATATGGATTCAAGAGCACTCAAGGCCCCCGTGATCGAAGCTTCAATATATCCGAAAGGAAGATCTGAAGAGCATCACGGTGAGATGTAATCGCACACCAGTGAGATGTAATGATTGTGTATAACGGTCTCTCGCATGTCATGGCTTTACTCCTCGTTGTAACTGTAACTCGAAAGTATTATTATGAGACGTATTTCTCCAGACTTGAAATGCTTAAAACATCGAATTGTTTATTAAGATAAATTGTTCAATGCAAAACTTGAAAAGCAAAATATAGATTTGTGACCAAGGTTTATGTGCTGAAAATTAAGATTGTAACCCATCACTCATAGAAGCGGAACAATCAAAAATTTATCACTCGCAATGTGAAGCAAAGCTGAATATTTAGAGGTTTGAACAACGAAAGAACAACCACGTAATGTGTGATTTTTTTTACGATCCGCTTCCACTGCAAACAATTAGAGACATGGGTTAGCATCTGCCAATATGCAAATTTTACACTCTCAAGTATCTAAACAATGGTGGTCGACAGAGTTGCGGTTCTGTGCATTAGTGAAGCAAGTCAATTCCCCAACTACATCATCTATGGATGACATCAAAGGATCAATTGGTTCGAAGTAAGCGGAAAATAATATGCGTCTAAATATCCATTACAGGAGTTGCAATGGCCACCACCTGGAACCTAACAAACCAATTAAAGGATATTGTTTTAAACCTTATGAACTTTTAAATACAAAATTTTTAGAAGCCTTTTCTTCGGCAAACTTTGAAGGGATGACGGCTTATAAAATTAAAGAAACAAAAAAAGAATTATACCTCAGCAATCTAAATTGCAAGTCAACTGTAACTGTATGTAGCAAATCAAAGATATACGTAGAAAATGTCCAAAAATTCAATCAAAGCCATCGTACTACACGGAAGATATGCTAGAATGACTCTATACATTCGAGGATATTGTTTTGAGTCTCTATTAAGGCTTTCTGATCATATTCTCATATTATTTAGGAACAATTCCCAATCAAGGCTGGATTATAGATTTTTTTGATTTTCTTTCAATGTATTCAGTTTTTCTAAAGTTAGTCTCTTATTTATTTATATCTCCAGGTACTCTTTATATTCTATGACAAAACACCAAGAAGCATGACACCAGACAAAGTTTAGAATGGCTAAAGATGACAAAATTTTCTATCCTATCACTTCAAAGTTTAAAATGGCCAGATTTGTGGTAAACATGGATATGTTTGGGGTAAGTTTAGATGATAAAGTTTATCAGAACACTTCAAAGCATGTCATTGTTTCTACATTTCTTTTCCTACTATTAAAATTTTTCGGATCATGGGGTTCAGTTGAAAAGGTTCCTCCATATTTGTACTCATTGATTCTTTTGTTACTCCATATAATGCCTGTGTTGGTCCTGCATTCGTTGTTCCTGTTCCGTATCATAATTTTTTGACATTTCTCCGCCCATTCGAGTCCTAGTTGTGTATCGCATGTCATGATATCTCGCTCGATCAAACTTAATATTTATTTCTCGAAAACTATAGTTGAAAAGCAAAAATTATTCGAGCCTTTGTGCATTATAGGCACAGAATTTAAATTTATTACTCTTTTGATTCTTCATTGCATGGGTAATCACTATGTTTACGGAGAAGTTTAATCTAGGAATCAACTGCTGATATGGAAAAAAAAAAGTTGTTATTAATTGCATAGAAAAGAGTTGTATCAATGGTATTTAATTAAGGTAAATTGTGTTTCCATACAATAAGAAAATCGGTGTTCTGGAATATCTTTCCTAAATCCATCCTAACTCAATTTTTGGTGTGGAATAGCTTTCCTAAATCCATCCTAACTCAATTAAATAATATACCTAATTGAAACTGGATTTTGAATTGAATTGTTGCGCATTGGTACTAAGTGAATGGTTTTTGAATTAAATTGTTGGCATTGGTACTAAAATAAGTAGTCCAGCTAATTCGGAAGTTTACCGAATTCGAAAACCAGCTAATGGAGTATGGGTTGTTACATGTATGCAGTAGTCCATGGGTTGAATAATTCAGGTCGAGGGGCATCAGTTGCGGTTAAGGGCATCAGCAGTTGTAAACTTGCTAAAAAAACTATAGTAGATACATGATAGAGTGTGGATGCCGATTATGTGTGTTGCTTACGCTCTCGTATAAAAAAAATGATAGGATACTTGCAAGATAATCAAATATGTATAGCAAACTAAGCTAGCTATTTCTATATAATGTATTAATTCATAGGCATTTGGTCTATTATTTGCTATTAAAAATTATTTTAATTATAAATAAAATACTTGTGAAATTGGTT
>JAJJWW010017415.1:0-18838 GCA_023531295.1 Papaver armeniacum
GATATTACTTTTCAAGGGTCTCTTGACTCCTTTAATTGATTTGTGGTTTATGACTACAACTATACTCTTGCTCATAAAAAGTATGGTGATAGAAGATATGATTTCTTCCTTTTTTATCATCTCTGTAAAGATATTTTGTTACGTTTTGTATTTTTTTTTGTGCCATCAGTTTATGGCATAATGAAAATCCGACAGTGGTTGTTTTGTTCACCACCGATGATCCCAAATCAGTTTTCTAATCTACAATGAAGCTTCTGTATCGAAGGATATTGTTATTCTCTATTTTCTTTTTCTTTGCATTGAAATAAAATCTTTGCATTGTATATTTCTCTGTGCTAACTTTCTTAGCATCTATCATGTGTTCCAAGTTGTTAGCATTTTGTCCATGTCTTTCCTTGGTCATTCATTTACAAACCAAGCAAATTAAAGCCATCGTGCTTCTTTGAGGTCTTTTGACCCTTTTACCATAAACCCATTTTTCGGTGGAAGTTTTTCTAAATTTATTTTGGACACTGCTATTTATCACTTTGAATGTGATTTCGTGTCCACCCTTTCATTCACCCATGAAGATCATCATTCCTTTGGCGCGTCCGACTGTTGATGCACATAGAGACTGACTCACATTTGTTTGAAGATCATTATTATTTTGTTGTTACTGCTGCTGCCTGCAAACAAGCTTGGGATATTATTGTTCGAGGTTATAACTCACGCTATAAGAGTTTGCAGACAAAACGACAACAATCTTGGAATTCTGTTTACAAAGTTGAGGTGTTAGACAACATGGTTAAGAAGATTTTACTCTAGTTTGTGATGTTGTTCAACCTACATAATTGAAGAGTGAAGACTGTTTCATTTGCTACTTCATATGTTTGTGGGTGCCGTTCAAGATTGGTTCCTTTATACGAAGTTCAAGTTGTATACTTCAAAATTTTGCGTGTTCAACTTGAGGGGGGGTGTTAGAGTATATTACCCTATATAAGTAGCCGAGGTAATGGTGCAATGGACCGAGGAAACCGTGTGGTCAAGGAAGATGCTAGAAAAGAGGATAGTCAGTTTACACGATCCTGTAATATAGCTAAACAAGTATTATCTAGTCAAGTTAGTTATTTTCTTAGTTTATTGGTTTATCCTCACTATAAATATGAATCCTCTAATGTAAATGTAATTATCTAAGCATAGTTTGATGATCAATATAATTCACCCCTATGGGGTTTCATAGTGGACGTAGGTCAAGTTACCGAACCACTCTAATCTTTGTGTTCTCTTTCCCTCTGACCTCTTACCATTCATATTTTATGAGTAACCTGCATTTTCTCTCTCTCAAAAAACCTTTCATTGGTAACTAAAAACAACTCCCTCAGGATTTCAGCCGAAAAACCAAACGAAAACCCTAGAAAATTGATTTTTTCCTTTTCACAGTTGAAAATAACTCTTCAACAACTGACGATGTATATCCCAAAGGAAGTTGTTGTGCAAATATTCTTGCGTCTCCCCGTAAAATCTATATTGAGATTCAGGTGCGTATGCAAAAAATGGTACAAGTTCCTTAAACATAATTCTGATTTTATTAGTAAGCGACTTGATTATTCTATGAGAAAGAACAACGTTAATTACGATACTTTATACGCAAAAATATGAAATAGGTATTTTCTGTTTAAATTATGACCCGTCATCATTAGCTTCTCGTGAGGTTGTTGAGATGGTTGATTGGCCATTCAAAATAAAAGTGTTGAAATCTTTTGTTGTTGTAAGCTGTCCTGGTATTCATTAAAATTATGCATGGATTAGTTATTGGTTTGTGGAATCAATTTACTAAAGAATACAAAATAATTCCCTATAGACATATAAAACCAATGGGATTTATAAATACGTATTATTTTCCTAGAATTGAATCCCACTATGATAGGTATGGATTTAGATATGACCAAGAAACCAATGACTACAAGTTGGTATAAATTGTGAGTCCATGTAGAAATCGTTATGACAAAGAGGAGAAAATTATGGTTCTTTGAAGTAGAGGTTTACACATTGAGTTCAAATTCATGGAAAAGAATTGACTACATACCGTACAAAGTTATGGGTGGACCACCAAGTGTGTTTGTGAATTGAGCTTTACACTGGTTAGCAAAACCATGTCCAATTAGATCAGATAATGAGTTCTCACGATTTTTGCTTTCTTTTAACATGTCAGAAGAAGTATTCATCGAAATACCATATCCATAATACTTTGATGATGGCAACAGGTTTGAGCGTAAACGGATTGATGTATTGGAAGGACTTTTATAAATGCTTTTTACTCATTCCAATGTTGGTTTTGAAGTATGAGTGATGATTGATTACGGAGTTAGAGAGTCTTGGACTAAACGCTACACCATTTCTCGAATGCAAGTTAATATTATTCCATCCTTTTGGTACTTGAGGAGGATACAATCATTAAAAAATGGGGAGATATTATTAGAAATTCAGTTGGACGCGTACGAGTATCAGTTTGCACCTTTATTTATTTATGATCCAATATGTGAAAGAGCTAGATTTGCTGAGATTGATTTGGGGAAGTATTGTAGAGAACCATGGGATGCAACAACTGATCTTATTGGAAATTTTGTCAGGTTTCATACGGAGAATTATGTCGAGAGCTTAGTATCGCTTCACTCGGATACTTACGTCGGTGGTGGGCAAGAAAAATCAGATCTAGACGAAGCATTATCTGTCTATTACAATCATGATGAATATAATGGGGGTTAATTATCTTGCTCTTTTTTTTTTATGGTGCATCTATGGGATTTCATGATGCTTTGTCTTCAGGATGACAAGTGCCCTCTTCAAGAAAGAAAATTTCACTAATATTCATCGATAAATTAGTCGTGAAGCGTGTGATAGGGTGAAAATTAGGATGCCTAGCCCATTGGGTTATGTGTACCCAAAAAAAGTATACCGTTTGTCATAACCATCAGTGAAAGGGTGCAACATGTCATATAAATTTATGTCTTACAATTTTATCTTATTTTTATTTTTATTTATCTTTTATTTTTATTTTTATATTTTACTCAACTTCATTTCCAATATATTTATGATCTTTTACTAAACAACAGAGTTTTTAGTTGGTAGCCGAGCAACAAGTTGGGCACCAACCCCTTTTAAATAACAACACCCAATCTATGAAAAATAAAGCTACCTAAACCACTACCAGCATCATTGCTAACTAAGAAATTCTTAAGACGTTTGAAAAAACAAATTAAATCTTCATTAATCTCCCCTAAGGTAGTAAAATCTAAAACACCCAAACCATAACCATGCGAAACACATTCATTCAGATATTTAGTAGGTTTGCGTGAAATTGCTCTCGAAATAGCCTGGCCCTAGGAATAAAAGCACAAACTCCATCACCGGTAAAGGGTGAGGAAGGCTGTGATATCCATACACATGTCTTGGCTATTTTCCCAGTTGAGTACAAGGATATCCGCTGGACGAAGATCCCTGTTATCATCTGATAAAAGACCCGGAGCGGCTTCTTTGAGCGCGGGAACACTGCGTTGTAACATATATCGATCATTATATCACAAACTAAGTCATGGAAAACTTAATTCCAACATCTTTAGCACAATGAAGCGTATGATCACCAAAATATCCATAGGTTTATTGCAACAAGAGCATAACCCGTATTCAACGATCAAAGGAATACCAAGGCGATAGAAAACTACGGCTCACGTCTGGGCACTAAGGCATTGATCTAACCCACTGATAGGAGCAGCCAAAATATAGTCTTGAGCATGTTTAATCTGGTTACATTCGACAACATGGAGTCTCTTTCGGATAATGTAAATTGGACGGATTCGCTTCTTAACAGCGTCAAAATAAGTGAGTAACTAAGGAGTGCATAGAAGGGGGGGAGGGCGGTGTCATCGACGCAATAATTGGAAGGCAAACCACATACCTGAATAAATTTCTGAAGAGCTAACTGATAGGCATCACCATTATCCGTTGGGAATAAAGCGCAAGTATCACCTTTCACAAAGTAGTCGACTACGAGAGGCAAGATAGCATGTAGGTACGAGTGTCTGTGATAGTGTATATACCAAGGCCACCATCTTTGATTGGTAGGGTAGCCAATCTGTTGCAAAGGACCGAAACCAGCTCCATCCCCCGTGATTAAAAGTCTCAAATACTTGAGTAAGTGGTAGTTGAAGAGGTCAGTGGCTTATTTTTGAATAGCAGCAGGATTGGTGGTGCACATAGAAAAATATAATATGGATACACCGGCACAGTTACGGAGCAACAACATCTCACTCTGAGGGTTCTTGAGTTTTTTTAATAGCTGACATTAGTTGAATAGTCTTGTTCACTCTACTTAGAACCACATCACTCATGAAATTCAAATCCAAACTCATAGGTCCCCAAAAAGCTTAATCATTTGCTAGGCCTCCCAATTTCCTTGGGGAAAACACCATCAACAATGCTACGTGGATCAATTGTACGCCAAAAACGACCTCAATTTTCTTGATATTGAGATGTAAGCCTCTCCTCGATCCTTGATTCTATAATACTCAAGGCTTTTAAAACCTCCATCGTGTCACCAATGATAGTGCCATTGATGTGGTTGTGATAGTGGTAAATAAAATGATTCGATTCTCGAACTTGTGAAGGATTTTTTTAGACTTAAATGCAAAACTAAAATAGAAAAATCACTAATAATTATAGCAAACACCGAAAAGTTGATATCAATATTAAAAAGAAAAGCGAGGCTAAGATTCCACTATTTTCCAAGTTCAAAGCGATTTAACCCAATATTTATATTCATGCAATTTTCTCGTTCAATTTGATTCTAAACTATTGCAACAAGTAGATTCTCAAAATAACAAGTGTAAATCCGAAGCATAGAACATCAAAAACCTAGGTCCAAGTATGCTCCATCAAAAGAAATAACAATTGCTTAACAAAAATCATTCAAACAATTTCCGATCAAGGCAAATAATCATATAATAATTGCAAATAAATAGATAAATAAGGATATACCACTTCTTGTTGGAAAAATAGCTTCCTCTATCGCCTCAGCAATGGGGTTTAGCTCCTCATAGACTCTTTAGATATTTCCATCTAATCAGATTGTTCCTCAACTCCTACAACCAAAATGCTTCCATCCACTTAGATTGGTTAGTGCCATCCTTAATAAGCATAAATTTCTAGGCTCTGGAGTTTATTTATTGTAACAAAAAGGTAACAAAAAGTTCCTACCCCACCCCAAACTTAAATCTAACATTGTCCTCAATGTTTCTAATGAAAGAACAAGTACCAAAAGTATAAATAACATGAGGAAATAGTAAAGAGAGAAGTCGGAAAGATAGTACCAGGTGAAGTATAACCAAAACCTACAAAAAATAATATACAACATACGGAACCGCCTCGATGGTCAATCAAGGGGTAACGGGGGTCCTCGGAGGGACCTCCTCAAAATCCCACCAGGAAAAGGCTCTAAAAGGGCTTCAATCGCGACCAGATTAACCTTTGAAGAACTACTACCATCACGGGTGTATCAATCTCAATAGCGCCATGAGGAAAAGCATTTACGGACCACAAAAGGACCGGTCCACCTAGAGCGCAACTTCCCGGGGGAAATAGATGCAAACGAGTGTCATACAGAAGAACTTTTTGACCTGGAGAAAATGACTTTCGTAAAATATTCTTATCATGCACAAGTTTTATTTTGTTCTTATACTCCTTAGCACTATCGTATGCATCTCTCGAATCTCGTCCAACTCGTTGAGCTGGAGCTTTCTGTGAGCTCCTTCCTTGTCAAGTGAAAAGTTTAAGTTCTTAATAGCCCAATAGGCTCTATGCTCTAACTCAACAGGCAGGTGACATGCCTCGCCAAACACTAAACGATAAGGTGACATTCCAATGGGTGTCTTAAACGTAGTACGGTAAGCCCGCGACAACCAGTCTTTCCTATTAGGATTAACTGTTTTCTCTAGAATATGCTTAATCCCTGTTGGAGACCCTACCTGACCACTAGTCTGTGGGTGATATGGGGTTGCTACTTTGTGGATAATACCATATTGTTTCATTAAAAGTGCAAACGGTCTATTACAAAAGTGTGAACCTCCATCACTAATTATAGCTCGCGGTGTACTAAAACGTGCAAGTATGTTCTCTTTCAAAAACTGGACTACGACCCTGTCACTAGTGGAAATCAGCAATTTCGCGACCGACAAAGCAAGTCATTTAACTCGTATCTATGACTTGCTTTGTCGATCGAAAATGGTCATTGTTTGAGCGTCTTTTTCAACTTTGACGTGTCTTTGGGGGTCGTTGACAATCTTATATCAACGACAGATTTTAATGGTCATGGTGTCAGGACTGATCGTTATCAGTCGTAGATATAAGATTTTAATATAAAAAAAAATTCAGATTAGCTGACTGAATCTGTCTGGCCTGACTGAGTCTGACTAAATCTCAAATGACAATTTAAACGAAGCTCAAATGAGAATCGAATCAAGCTCAAATCAAATAATTGAGACTATATTAAGTCAAACCTGTACTCATGCGTTTAAATGATCTTTCCATTTATGATTCACTTATTCATTAGGTTCAAATTTACACTCAAAATGATTTAAATTCTGAGTTCAGACCAATATAAGTCTAGCTAATTAGTTGCAAGCTTAAAGACAAGTGCAACTAAACCATAAAGAGACAACAACACACGTAAGGAAAATCAAAGTACATGGGGATCCAAATAAAAACCATTGAGTGATCATCATAATTATGATCTTCAACATCTCCTCCATCAAAGAATTTCACCACCAAGACAGGTTTCAAAGTTGAACAACCTGAAAAAGAAACAACAAATATCTATTAAGGAATTGAATCACAGTGAAAAGCAAAAACACAGCATATGCCATACTGTATGTACATAGGGAAAATTTCATAATACAAAAATCAGAACTAGTATCTGATGGCATTCAACCACTTAACTATCAAACAATAAGCCTCGAACCACATTGGTTAGCACACCCAAGTGTACACACACACATAACAAAACAAGACGAGTTCTGGAATCGTATCTATACATGTATCATAGAAAACTATGGATACAAAAGAGAACTCAGTCAAGAGTAGAAAGATTAATCATGTTGATTTAAGCTGTCACCAAGTCTGATACCAACTACAAGATGAAGCTTGCAACAGTTGAAACGAATTATATGGTGTATACTTTGAACACATTATTATAACTCTATCCAAACTGAAGTTTAAAAAAACTGAATCTTATGTTCCTTCAAGAAGTCCGTCGATCATATTTGTCCTAGTAATCTGTATGGTCAGGGTCGCGGATCATGTTTCAGGATGCAGCTGCTATCAGAAATTCAACTAAACAAACATCCTACAAACTTTAGAATTAATTAAAAGCCCCAACCCAGTAGATTTGATGATGCTACCAATGGAAAATATCTAAAACATTAGAGTAAGACAATCCGTTTACGAAAATACTACCTGATAATATAAATAGAATTGTTGCAGCAAAAAACAGAGTTCTAACCTATGATGGATAAATACACAAGCATTATGAATGAACAACCAAGTGGATGAATAAAGGAATTTCTGAGGTCTCAACATCGGAGACTTGGTTCATTTTAGCGATCTTAAGATAATTCTTCATTCTTTGAGTCTTAAACGATTCTACTATCTCATTGTTACACTTCTAACACGGCTTAAGCTCTGAGAAAAACTAGTTACAATGTAGTACACCCAAGTATAAACAGAGAATCTAAAGAGCAATAAAAGATAATAAAAACGTGCATTTAATACAAATCTGGGAAAATTATCTCACTTAGATAATAAATGAAAACAATAAAGGAAAATTATCTCACTTAGATAATTTTGAGTTTTAACAACCATATGCAAAAGGCATTTAGAAAGGGAAGCTATATATACTTACATCAGCTGAAGCTTCAAAGGCATTTTTAATGGAAGATTTAATGCAGGGCGACAACACCTATTTATGTCCTTCCCAATACTAGAACAACACTATTATATCTATCCAGACGACGTACCTAATAAAACAAATGAACTTGGTTCATCGCATGTATAAACTATACCTAAAGAGAGCATATCAAAGTAGTATTGGTATAAAGTGAGCAACAATGAAAGGTGTCATCCCAACCTTTTTGTTCATGTACTAAATAAGATGGTAATTAAAGCGGAGTAGATCAAATCATTGAAGAAATTAGATATTAAGCATCACATTAAATATGACAGCAAAATGCATATATGAAAAATATAGAAAAATCATCCAAGTATGAGAACAAAACTAGCATTATTACATGAGCATCTCCATCCCAATACTCATCATCTCCAATAGTTGCCAAAATTGACGGATCCCAATACTCTGCATTAAAAAACTTGTCTAGCTTTAGAAGTGGTTACGTAACTAGCATTCCTTATTAGTTCCACTATTGAACATGTCATATTTGCGGGAAGAATAACGTTTAAGTCCACATTATGCATGATGCCAACAACTACGACTCATGAATTTCGCATAAATAAAAGAGAGCATTTTTTACAATGCTTTGAGTTAAGAGTACAAACCTCACAAGATATAATAAATTGGTTCAATCCAATTTGCACAGTCCAATCCTCTCTTTAAAAATGCGCAAATTGGACAATCGAGATGAAATGAGTCGCCAAAAATAAATGGGTAATTAGAAAGGTGAAATTTAAATTACGATCCTTAGAAGAGCTTTAATGTGGTTTAACCACTAGACACATTAATGTATTCCCTTGAAAAGCCGCATATATAGTGCTAAATCCTTGGATGCTTGAATATTGAGACCTCGATTCCTTTACCACCACTAATGATAATTGATTCTCCCTCCTCAAGTGCACTGATGCAAGTAAAATGAACAACTTATACCCATCCTCTCATAATAAAAAAAAAAAGCCACTAAAGCAGTAGCTACAATTGTTGATACCCATGACACAAAAGACAAATTGTATATTGTTTCAAAAAAAAATGATTCACAAGCTTATGTGACAGGGAGTAGATATTTCTAACTTCCTCCTAATATTGCACATTACTAGCACAAGCTAGCCATAAAGAAGATAACACTGTTTCCAAAGATGTTACGCTAAGGATTAAACACAGTTATTCTGTGTTACAACGCAAGGCAAAAATTGATTAAAACACAGCCCACAAAATCCACACTAACCTGTAGGGTATGAAATGCTAACAAAAGAACTAAATGACACGACGATTAACACAATCCCATGAAACAACAATATTGTCTTCCAAATTTATTGCATTATTACTAATCTAGCATAACGATACTCATTGTCAATTTAAAAACTTTAAATCAATTGACAAATAAACCAAAACAAATAAAAATATAAGACAAGTGTGCAAACGATATTACCAAAACAAACCCATAGAACTCCTCATGTTGTGCTCTCCTACTTCAATATTTTGAAGCTGAATAACCACCAGATGCTCCTCTTCCATAATCATACTTATGCCATTACTCCGAACTCAACTACTGCATTTGCACCTGCCTCCAACAACAAAAAACAAAGTTTATCAAGATATTTAGACACTCAAACTCTCTTAGTCATTTCATCAAACAAGTAAACTGCATAGATAAAAATGGGTACCTGTTTATTAGCATCAAGATCGAACTCAGCACTACACACAGAAAAAAAAAATCCCCTAAAATAACAAATAAAATAAACAAAGTTTATTAAAACCCCTGATTTGAAGATCGTCATCGTCAGATCCTTCATTAAAATCACCACAACCAACATCTGATAAATTGTTTCTTCCAATTGATGAAACACTAAGACAGCTATCACCACCACCACCAAAACCCACCTCTTCTTCTTCGTCTCTCTGTCAAACAATAGAAAACTTCACATCATCATCACTTAATCAAACCCTAAAATCGATTCATTAGAAAAAAATCAATAAAACCCAAAATCTAATTAAACAGTGTAGATCTAAAACTAGAAAAAGATTATACCTTTTTCTGTTTGAGAATGTTACGGATCCAGAAAGTGATTATCAACATGAAAAAGAAAGAGATCTTAGTGAATATGAAAAAAAATCCAGATTCAAACCAAGCATCAACTTCAAGAAATTTTGAGAGAACAAATCAAATAAACCCTAGATTTCTAGTATCCTATAGAGAAGATTAATGAAAGAAATTAGAAGTTCGATCTTAATTTTGACAGGGGAAAAAACGTTTTTCTGGAAAGGGAAACGATTGGGAGAGCTTCTTATTCTGCAGTGAGGAGAGAAAAGAAAATATAAATGGGGGGTGACACATCTCGATAATAACGAGGGATAATCTTTATATCTGGTAGTTATCTACCAAAATAATTCCTGACAATAGAAATATATGGGACCCACAATATCCTGACCACAAAAGTTATATCCAGCAGTAGCGGATAGGGTCGTGCTTGAAGGGTACAATGGTAAATATTCTAGGACCGTTTTTGACGGCTTTCGTATTTTTTTTTATATCAGGGACTGTCTTGATCAGTCCGCGGTCAGTTGACCGCCAATGAGGGTCGAGGATGTGGGTCAATAAAACCCCATTTTCCACTAGTGTGTGGTCATTTGTTTTACACGGAACCGCCTCAACCCACTTAGACACATAGTCTACAGCGACAAGTATGTAAAGATAACCAAAAGAATTAAGAAATGGACCCATAAAATGAATGCCCCACACATCAAAGACCTCAATCACTAAAATAGGGTTCAAAGGCATCATATTTCTACGGGAAATGGTTCCTAACCTCGGCAACGCTCACAAAGAAAACACAATGACTATGGGAGTCTCTAAACAATGAAGGCCAAGAAAACCACACTTTGCAATATCTTAGCGGCAGTCTTCTTAGCACTAAAATGACCCCCACATGCATGTTCATGACAAAAAGGAGATAACACTGACTGGTCACTCTCGTGTACACATCTCCTAATAATCTGGTATGGATAATACTTAAACAGATAAGGATCGTCCCAAAATAAATGCTTAACCTCGGCTAAAAACATAAAACGATCTTGTTTACCCTAATGTTGAGGCATTCGACCAGTAACAAGATAATTCACTATATTCGCATACCAAGGTGATTAGGAAACAGAGAACAATTGTTCATCAGGAAAGCTATCCCTTATAGGAAGGGAATCATTAGGGAACTAAAAACTAGCCTAGACAAGTGGTCTGCTACTACATTTTCGGCACCCTTTTGTCTCTAATGTCTGGACAAAATTCTTGTAGCAAAAGGATCCACCTAATCAATCTAGGTTTGGTATCCTTCTTAGACAAAGGTATTTCAAAGCAAAGCATGATCGGTATAGATTACGATCTTAGAACCTAATAGGTAGGATCTAAACTTATCCAAGGCAAACACGATGGCTAACAGTTCCTTCTCGGTAGTTGTATAGTTCATTTGGGCATTATTCAGAGTTTTGCTAGCATAGTAAATCACATGAAGTAATTTGTTTTCTCGCTGACCTAGCACAACACCTATAGCATAATCTGAAGCATCACACATAATTTCAAAGGGTAGGTTCCAATTAGGTGCCTGGACTATCGGGGCAATAGTGAGTAAATTCTTAAGCTTCTCAAAAGCCTCTAAACAAGCATCATCAAAGACAAACTTAATTTCTTTTGCAAGCAAATTGCAAAGAGGTCTAGAAGTCAAGCTAAAATCCCTAATGAATCGACGGTAAAAACCTGCATGCCCTAGGAATGACCTAATATCTTTTACGGTTTTTGGGACCTGTAAAGTCTTAATAAGGTCAACCTTGGCTTTGTCTACCTCTATACCCTTTGAAGAAACGATGTGCCCTAACACAATTCTGATTTAACCATGAAATGGCATTTTTCCCAATTAAACACTAAATTATTTTCCTTACACCTAGTCAACACTAATGTCAAATGATGAAAGCACTCATCAAAAAGATGAACCAAACACCGAAAAATCATCCATAAAGAGAAACCGTTCTACCATATAGGAAAATATGCTCATCATACAACGCTGAAAAGTCGCAGGGGCATTACATAGCCCGAAAGGCATGCGTCTATACGCAAAGGTACCAAAGGGACAGGTAAAAGTGGTTTTCTCTTGGTCTTCTGGGACAATAACGATATGATTATAACCGTAGTAGCCATCTAAGAAGCAATAATGACTATGTCCAGCTAATCTCTATAGCAATTGGTCGATAAAAGGAAGGGGAAAGTGATCCTTCCTTGTGACCTTGTTCAATTTCCTATAGTCGATAAAGACACACCATCCGTGGTCACTCGGGTTGGGATTAACTCATTATTTTCATTTCGGACTACGGTTATACCCGATTTCTTGGGGACAACACGAACGGGGCTGACCCACTCTCTTGGCCCAAATTGGGTAGATAATACCCACATCTAACAACTTAAGCACCTCTTTTCGAACTACCTCTTTCATGTTAGGGTTCAGTCGACGTTGCATCTCCTAAAAGGTTTGGAGTCTTCTTCTAAATGAATCCGATGCATACACACAATAGGACTTATACCCTTAATGTGTCATTGTCCACCCTAAAGCTTCCTTATTGTCTTGAAGTACTTTTACTAGCCTACTTTCCTGATCACTATCCAAATCGGAAGCTACAATCACAGGTAAAGTCTCAGATGGGCCTAAAAACACATACTTTAGAGTGTCGGGTAGTGGTTTTAGGTCAAACTTAGGAGGCTCTTATAAAGAAGGAATTAAGGTAGTCTCAGAAACTGGTAATGTTTCAAACCTAGCTTTCCATCTATCGAGTGTCTAACACAGGGGTAGAATCTAATAGAGCATTCACTTGTTCAATAGTGCTATCTTCATCAAAATCTAAACCAAAATGGGATAGACAACTTTCTAATGGGTCTTCAGATAAAATGTTTGGTAATGACTCCTGAACTAAGGCTTCTATCATATTCACCTCTTCAACACATGTGTCATCTAGCTCATAGGTACTGACATTAAAAATGTTCATCTCCATAGTCATATTACCAAAGGATAAATTCATCACACCATTTCGACAGTTAATGATCGCATTAGACGTAGCTAAAAATGGGCAACCTAATGTCACAGGTATCTGGTTCTCTGGGTCGGGGATAGGTTGGGTATCTAGGACCACGAAATCCACTGGATAAATAAACTTGTCGACCTCAATAAGAACATCCTCAATAACACCTCGAGGAATTTTAACAGACCTATCAGCTAACTGCAATGTCATCTGAGTAGGTTTCATTTCACCATGTCCTAGTTGTAAGTACACATGGTATGGAAGTAAGTTCACACTAGCTCTAAGTCAAGTAAGGATTTTTCTACCTAGGTGTTTACCTATTGTACAAGCAATGGTAGGGGAACACAGGTCTTTGTACTTTGGAGTTGTGGTGTTGAATGATGGAACTTACGTGACTAGCTAAAAAGGATTTCTTATGGACGCTAAGTTTTCGCTTTCGCGTACACATATCCTTAAGGAACTTGGCATAGCGAGAATTTGCCTAATTGCATCTAATATAGGAAGGTTTATGGTAACTTGCTTAAAAACCTCCAATATGTCATTAAAGTTCGATTCCTTCTTTGTTGGTACTAATAGTTGGGGAAACGGGCTCTAGGCACGAGAATCGACCTCTCAGGCAACCCGCATCATCGGAGACTTATCGGTCCCCTCGGCTAATGGTGGTCCTGAGGGGTGAGATCCCGAGGGGTGAACTACAGTATGTTCACTATCGGGCATGGTTACGTGATTGTCTACTACTCTACCAGTCTAAGGGTTCTAATAGCATTCAATTGATTCGAAGTTTTTGCACTTAATTCATGAACTCCTCTAGGATTGGGATTAGTCTGACTAGGAAGCCTTCCGTTACCTCTTTCACTTAAGGTCTTAACTATTTAGCCCACTTGAAGTTCTAACTTAGCAAGAGTCTGATTATTAGTTTGAAAGTTCTTCTTGGTTTCCTTTTGAAAACTAACATGGCTCTGTGCTAACATTTCCTGAGTTTTTGCTAACATCTTGATAGATTCCTCTAACCTAGTCGTTTTATTTTCACGGGCTGAGTTGAAGAATTCTTAGTGTAACCAAAACCTGGGGGAGCATTAGAATTACTAAACTGACCTTGACTCTGGCCCTTAGACCAAGAAAAGTTCGGATGTTTTATCCAACCAGGATTATAAGTTTCTGAATATGGGTCAAACTTTTGACGATTATCAAATCTAGTGTTATTATAGAGAGCATTGGCTTGCTCTTCATTATTCCGGCCTTCCAAAAAAGGCTCCAATCTACCACTAGTGTGACCCACTTCTAAAGCTTCTAACCTTTTCGCTATAGCAGCAACTTTGGAATCTGATTCAAAGCTTTCTTCTACCCTATTAACGTTTCCTCTGCCTAGAAGAATTGTTTTCTAGGGTCCCTTATTACTTTCCCATTGTTGGGTCTTTTCGGCGATTTCATGCAAATATGTCATCGCCTCATCAATCACATTTGGTTTTCAAACCCACCTACACATAGATTCTACCGTGGTTGTAGTGGAATAATCTAAGCCCTCATAAAGGATCTGAACTAACCTAACCTTTTCTAAACCATGATGAGGACATTGGGCTAATAGATCATTGAACCTTTCCAAATACCTATACAAAGATTCTCTCTCCTGTTGAGAAAACGTGTAGATTTGCGTCCTAATAAACGATGTTTTGTGCCTAGGGAAAAACTTGTTCAAAAAGAAGATGTAAGTTGTTCATATGTTTCAATTGACCCGAAGCCAAACTATATAGCCACGATTTGGCTTTATCTTTCAAGGAAAAAGGGAATAACCTAAGTTTCAAAGCATCATCATCAAGATCTCTAATTTTTAGGGTACTACAAATTTCTTCAAAATCCCTAACATGGAAATAGGGTTTTCATTTTCTTTCCTAAGAAGATTGAGAGAATTTATAAGGTCCTAGGTTTAAGTTCATAATTTGGTTCCGTTTCAGCTAACCTGATACACGAGGGACGAGTAGTCCTAGTCGGGTTCAACAAAGCTTTCAAAGTTGCCATTACGGCTCCATGAATATTAGGGATTGTCTCTGATGGTGAGCTTCAAAAACGGACTCTTCAAAAATCGGACTTTCTAAATTGAGGTAATCGAGGCGCTTAAAACTACTAGGTTTCTCTTTAACAAATCTACCTAGGGCGTCTCTTTTACGTTCGGGCATGCAAAAGAATAAGGAAGGGGTTCTATGCAATCACAAAACAAGGTGACTCAAACCATATCAAACCTATTGATTTCTAGCAAACAAAAAGCATGATGGCTCCACTTAGATTGTTTCTAGACCAACTCTAATCCTTCGAAAGGGAATTCGTTACAATTTAACAAACCCCTCTAGAATCAATCCGAGTCAAAGTAAGTTGAAATAGAGGCGAGGGGAAGCTCGGTGGAGCTTTGATACCCAAGGCCTCACCGAAATTACAAGGCGACGCTCACGCATTCAACTCCGTAAACCATCATGAACTTCAAGTATGCTTAAAAGAGTAACCAATATTTTCGAATGACTTTCCTATTAAGCTCTTTACCCTCTCGGTCTTGTTCTAGTCAAAGTATTTTAAGTTTAGGTTCGCATTTGGTATTGTTTTCCTAAGGCGGGCAAGAAGAAACGGTGATGAAATCCGAACCCCTTATCTTGTATGGCCGATCCTTTCCCTTTACTAGGAAATTAAAACGTCCCGTATTCAAGTCCTCAGCATATATGCAAACGAAGGAAGACAGTAACTCGCTGACAGGGGATTCGCGAGTGTTTAGAATCTTACCTCCCGTTCCAGATGGGGGATGAATCGGTTGTAGTCGACTCGGGCCACTGACTCCTATGTCAGTTTACGAACCCAAGGTGCAGAGACAATATCGTAATTGTCCTCCTTCTCTGCAAACAGTTTATATTTAAAGTACCCTCCCGTAGGGTAAAAATAAAAATAATGTCCCAAAGTCCAAAAGTCCAAAGTGTCCAAAAAGAAAGGAAAAATTACAAAAATAATAAACCCTAATACAATTTTTTTTTTCTAAAAATAAACAAACCCTAAAAAAATGACTAAAATAAAATTGTATTCTTTTCCGTTCTTTTCGCTTTAATCTTTAGCTCCAAGTCTTTATGAAATCACCAAACTCCTTTGCTCAATTTTCTTTATGGTCCAGAACCTGTAGACAAAAGATAAATACCCAAGAACGTAAAAAAGAACAAAAATAATAATAAAAAAAAAAAAACTAAAACTAAAAATAAATAAAAATAAATCTAAAACCCTAAAACAAGTTCGCGTCCAGCCCCAAAAATTGATGTGGTTGTGATAGTGGTAAATAAAATGATTCGATTCTCGAACTTGTGAAGGATTTTTTTTAGACTTAAATTCAAAACTAAAATAGAAAAATCACTTATAATTATAGCAAACACTGAAAAAGTTGATATCAATATTAAAAGAACACTGAGGCTAAGATTCCACTATTTTCCAAGTTCAAAGTGATTTAATCCCAATATTTATATTCATGCAATTTTCTCGTTCAATTTGATTCTAAACTATTGCAACAAGTAGATTCTCAAAATAACAAGTGTAAATCCGAAGCATAGAACATCAAAAACCTAGGTCCAAGTATGCTCTATCAAAAGAAATAACAATTGCTTAACAAAAATCATTCAAACAATTTTCGATCAAGGCAAATAATCATATAATAATTGCAAATAAATAGATAAATAAGGATATACCACTTCTTGTTGGAAAAATAGCTTCCTCTATCGCCTCAGCAATGGGGTTTAGCTCCTCATATTAACCACTTGCTCAAAATACATGTTTGTTGCTCCAAAGTTGATTAAAAGAAGAAAAGGTATAAAACAAGATGTTTTAATGATTCTAATTGTTACGGAACCACTTTGTTACAAAGAACCCTAAGACAAAACTGTTGCGAACTGGAATTAATTGTTGGAAAAATTGTGACAAATTGATTGAATTTGAAATAAAAGGCCACGGGTTCCGCGACTTTCCTTAAGTGATGTTCTGCGTGTTCTTCTTCCTCCTCTGCCTTGTTCTCTCCGCAACTCGATTGTGTTTCTCTCGCAAGCTTCTAAAACCTCCCCAAAGTTCACGTCACCCTCTGTGACTCTCCAACAACCTATATATAGGCAGCAGACCTAAAAATAACTCGATTCAATCCCTCTTTTTCCTTCCACAACAAGTCTCGGATATTTCCTTTTCTGAATCTTCTCTACGCGTCTTACAAATTAAATCTGACGTCCAAAAATCTCCCAATGATGGTATCAAATAAACAGAAGATCTTCTACTCTTATCTGCACGTAATCCCCATGTATAGAATTAAGAAAATTCCCGATAATAATGCTCTTCCTCTGTTTTGATTGAACAAAAGATTTGCTCATACTTCTTCGAACGGAAACCTTACCAACCTTTGTTTCGATGAATCGAGTTAATCAATCCATTTCCACGTCAAACTCCGACACAATCTCCACCGAAATCCGTTAACAAACCCGATAAACTTCACCTCCTCTGTTTCCTTCTAACTCGAGTTCTAGCCCAACTGAATCAAATATATCGACCATACCAGGTCTGTTTAGCTCGAACATGTCCATTACAAGTGATTTCATCGATTGAATCTCTTTAAAATCGCCCCAAAATATCAACCCTAAATCTGCAAGTGCTTATTTGGTTTATTTTCCCGCCAAAAAGCGATTTGAATGATGAAGAAAAGGATGCCCCCTAACCAGAGTAGGGGTTCCGATAGCAGGTGCCTTAAGGGGTGTCTGTGGGTGCCCCTTATCCAAACCGGGGGTCCGTTTAGTAAATGTTCTCTAGGGTGCCTTTGACAACTTTTCGAGCCGATTTTTCCAAAAATGTTTATTGGCCGAAAATACCTACACACACATAAAATACCATAATAAGTACAAAAATGAGCACTATCAATATATAGATGCGAGACAAATTAGACACAAAAATGTGTCTATCAGCCATCATCAAGATACCAGGCGTGCAAATCGAGCTTACATCGAGAAGCGATGAACTTCACTAGGGGTGAATTGTCAAAGCAAACAAAAGGGAACCGAGAGGATCACCTTGCTGAACGCCAAGTGCAGAAGACATGATGTAATGATCATAGAAAAGTTTAGCAGGCCTGGCATAACAGAATTCAAATTCCATTTTATAAGATTTGATATCTATTCTAATTCCATTTTATAGTTATAAGGGAACTGTTGTAGCCTCGTAGGCGTACCTATATTTCTATAAAATTGTAGTTTCTTTTACCATTTTGAGTTGTATGGGAAAAATCTCTCTTGAAGCTTAAATTCTTCGAAAGAAATTTGAGTCCTTCCTTTTATACAAGTAGATGATTACCTAACACAGTATTAATAATGACTTAATAATTATAATTCGTACACATAGTCCATGTCGTTCAAAGCTTCTTTAACAGTTGAAGACCAACATTTTTTTTTATCTATATCATAGAAAAGTGGTCTCTGGACTGTTAAAAAAGGAAAACGGTAGAAATTCTAAATGGGTAGATTTAGGAGGGAGCATGAGAACCATCGTACCATTTGATGGTTCTCCCGAAAATCAATTGGACACTCCTTCGTAAAGGAAAGTGTTTGACACACTTTGAAAATTGTTTTAAATTTCTAGAAATTAAAACAAGAAGTTGTTTACGACACAAAATTTTTCCCGTAAAGAAAATCTTACAACACAACAAGTAACTGAATAGAAAGTCAAGTAATCGGGCCTGGCCAAATTTCAAAATGATTTTAAAATTAAAAAGTTACTAATTTTTCAAACAAAATAATTTGTTTACGTAAGAGTTTC
>JAJJWW010017416.1:0-37880 GCA_023531295.1 Papaver armeniacum
TTTAGATATTTTGCCACGTGTTATCAGATCCCGAACATAACATTTTCTTTCTACCACGTGCAGATGTATGTCATAATTAGCCTAGCCCACGAGTTAAATCTCGACACATTGCCGGCACGGCACTGGTTTTAATGCTCCCTCACTCGGAAAGTTTAGGCAATCTCAGATTTTATTACTGGCGTCACTAGGGCGACCTGAAAGAATTAGGGGTAACATTTTTATTCCCATCCCATAGACACGGTTATGGGATTTCTAAATTTCCGGAGATTAAGTGTTTTTACACAATCAGTAGCTTAGTATGGAGTTTTTGGCTACATATTGTTAAAGTATAAAACTCAAAACAAAACTTGTGGCCATTATCAATCGGTATACAGGTGCGGTTCATAAATAATTTCATAAACTGTCGACTGCTCTGACCCAATCTCCAAATTTTTTCCAACTTATTAATCAAAAGTTTGGTGAAGTCCGTATATTACCGGTTATTGTACTTCTCAAATTGAAAAAATAAATAAATAGATATTTTGGCAAAAAAAAATAATTGGGCAACTTCATAATCGGAAATTAAGTTAACTTATTAACCTACCAATTATTGTAGTTTCCAAATTCGAAAAATTAGAGATTATGGCAAAAACAAAATTTGGGGCAACTTGATAATTGGAAGTTGGATTAACTTATTAAATTAAACTACAGATTGTTAGAGTTCCCAAATTTGAAAAATTAGAGATTTCGGCAAAAATAAAATTTGGGGAAACTTTATAATCGGTAGATAATGAACATCACGAGACTATCGATTGTACAATCAGTAAATAATAGATATCACGAGTCTACCGGTTGTATAAATAGGAAAATGCAAAATTCCACTAGTTTATTAAAAATTTGAATTTGGGGCTACTAGCACAATCGGTAGATAATAAACATCACGAGACTACTGATTGTACGATCGGTAGATAATAAACATCACGAGTCTCCCGATTGTAAAAATAGAGAAACTCGAAATTCCATTGCTTTTTGAAAATTTTTAATCTGGGGCTACTACCACGAAACTACCGATTGTGAAAACATCATGGCACTACGGGAAAAACCATCATTGACGACACTAGATAAGAGTTGCAGTACCCCTACGACAACTCTATTTCATGCATTGTGGAACGGGGGTATTGTAGAAAGTCCAAGTATTTCTACAATGGTTGACAAGTTTTGTAAAGAGTGATGTGATTCATGGTCCGACAATATTTTGCCAAAGTTGTGATTCTCTTTCGAATTTTTTTGATAACCTAACACAACTCTTGCTTTTTGAAAATTTTTAATCTGGGGCTACTACCACGAAACTACCGATTGTGAAAACATCATGGCACTACGGGAAAAACCATCATTGACGACACTAGATAAGAGTTGCAGTACTCCTACGACAACTCTATTTCATGCATTGTGGAACGGGGGTATTGTAGAAAGTCCAATTTTTTCTACAATGGTTGACAAGTGTTGTAAAGAGTGATGTGATTCATGGTCCGACAATATTTTGCCAAAGTTGTGATTCTCTTTCGAATTTTTTTTGATAACCTAACACAACTCTTGCTTGTGTTGTAGGACTATCTTGAACAATACTGAGGTTTGGTATTAGGGGGAAATATATGTATCAACGAGATATTAATGTTATAAATAAGATTTGCACGACACTTGTATTTCTTTGTCAAATTATCTTGGGCAACACATAGTTATGTTATAAAGATACTATTTCACAATATCTCGCTTTTTGTAGTTGAAAGGTGGAAGACAACATCTATTAGTATTGTCGAAATTTGTACTACAACTCTTGTTTGGAGTTGTGTTTGAAAACTATTTTGATAAAAAAAAAAAATTAGGTGAAACTTAAATTCTTGATAGTAATTCACATTTACATGCCAATGTAACACGTTTACATTCGTTCAAGTTAACTTTGCCAATGCTAAACACACATTCGAAAATGGCAATGTGAAAAGTAAAGTTTCTTGAACACCCTCCAAAAGATTATGAAGATTAATATGTCTATGTGAACACTATTCAACAACATCATCACTAACATACTTGAACTCGAATTCAATTTATAGACATGAATATCATCCACATGAGGAGTAATCACACTCAAAATGTAGGCTCATTGGTTCGAAAAGTACTTGCAAGGGAATCGGTCCGACAAAGATCCTAAACCTTCATCCTGCAAATGAAAACCAAATGCCAAACTTTAAAAAGGCAATACATTACATTATATCAAATAGTTAACATGTTATAATTAGATAATGATCTTATAGAACAACTACACAATATACACAGGAACACTCATCGCATATGTTGGTGAACGATTTAAAAGAATCTCAATATACATAAATCTAGCTAGCACTCAAGTAGAATTCAAAGCGCCAAAATTAAGGCGGGTACTCACAGAACTAACGCATTCAAAAATGTTAACGTGTTCCAAAATGTTGAGCACACCCTACCATGACTGAGAATGTTAACACGTTCCAAAATCAACACAAATACAATTGATAAGGATGTTGATGACTATAAATCGCATTTCTTTGTATATTTTGACACAATGACTTTAAATCGCATTTCTTTGCAAGTTAGTATAGCTAGGAAAAACTAATTTACTAACCAATAAACACATTCGGCCACACATACTTCAATAATCCAAATTGTTCAAAAATTCTCGGCATATCAAAAAAGTTAAAAGGAACAACGAACACATACCTTCCACAACAATTGGCATATCCAAATGTTATCGTTTCATCACAAGCTCAAATATTGCTCCAGTCCGCTCGAGTCTCACCCAAAGATATCTCCAATTCAAGAAATTTGATCTAAGCATAATAGTTTGAGGAGCCTAGTGCAAGAGGGTTCGACAACGATCCATGTTGCCAAGTCATGGCCCAATCTCAATATATTTCTTAAAAATATGTTGTTGATACGAATAGTGTTGGTGTGAGAAATTTAGGATACAAAACTTTTAAAGTTAAACATAGTTTAAGGATCGACATAAGAGTACCTGATCATTATGCGCCACTCCAATTGCACATTCACTGCTCCAACTGCCCATATATCCTTGCTTCTCACTCCCATTTGCAATACTTCTCAATCTATACACCGACACCACCACAAACATCATAGAACATCATACCCTCATCTCATGGCAATAGCACCACAACTACTCAATATACTCATTGACCATCTTGTATAACACTCTATTTCGCACTCATCCGTCACAACTTTGCATCAAATAAATTTCAAATTTTTTGTATTAGTTCACAGTGAAACACGAAGGTCAAAAACAATAAACACAAGCCTAAGTTATGTAACTGTGTAACTTATCCTCTAATCCTTGGATTAGAATCACAGGGCAAGAAAATTTATCAGCAAAGTTGATTGGCAACCTCTCAAAGTAAGCTTCTTCGCTAATCGGTCAGCCAAAGGAAATAGTGAGCTTAATAGTCAATCGTTTTGATCTAATGAATTTTCAATTAATGCACAATTGCTTACCAACAAGGTTGTCGGTATAATGGGACTCAAATTTGTGCATGTATCATCTTCTAAGAGTTCAAGTCGTAATCCCAAGTGCCAAGAGTTTGCTCATAAACTCCGGCACCACCAACTAAATTCAGTTTGCTCCCATCTATATCTCTATCTCGTCTCCTCGCTACTTCTATCCTCATCATCATTGTCATGTTTTCGTGAGATCTTCTCATACTGTATCATCATCCCTTACCTTAGAAACCCTTCCTTCCTCGTCTTATTTGGAATCAATGCGATCTCGCTTCACCTCCAACATCATTCCAACACATCCCCTCCTATCTCGCATTTAACCCTTGCACATACCCTTTGCACCAACAAAACACCGAATCTGCAATACAACCGCCTAGCCATTTCTTGAGACATCACCAGTTATAATCTAATCCAACTAATGAGAATGACGATATTGGGATTGAGGCAATTTCCCCCATAACCTAAACTGGTTCAACTATATTCCAAATTATATAAAATTTTGAATCCAACTTAGGGATTTAAAAATAACCCAAGCTATAATCTAATCTAACTAATACCATGAACTTTTCTCCCATTGGAATTTGAGGGAAGTCACCCGGTTGTAGTTCCATCATCCATAGAAAGTGTGAACATATTGATTAGATAAAAAACAGATTAAAACACATACTATGGGAGAGACAAAAGAAAAAGGCTAACCTTCTTTGTGTTGGAAATGATTACGGGGTTAAAGGCTCAAATGGGTTTAGAAATGTTTAGGACTCGCTCGGCTTACTCACCAAACACTCAACTGAAGTTGAATGGGAACAAAGTACAAATGGAGAGAAACTAAATGATAGCCTTATAGTAGATAGTAAACATCACGAAACTACCGATTGTATCATATCTATTTGAACAGAAAAGTATAATCAGTTGATAAATTATTTATCATCTCCGCGATTCTGAGACGTTAATGGTGCTGAATGCATTGAATTGTCTTTTTAATCAGTATTGAACCTTGAACATGATATTCTTCATGATGTTTCTGACTTTCTGCTTCATTGTTGTTGATTTAAGAAAAATGTTATTTTCCACCATTTTTTTTCATTCTTCTACTCTAATAGTGCGTCTGGCGCCGTGACTTTTTGGGCGGAGTTCATTTGGGGGGTGTGTGGGGGTGGGGTGGGGTGGGGGTGGGGGTGGGGGTGGGGGGTGGGGGGGTAGTTCGGGGAGGTAGTTGACAATATAGGTGTTTGGCATAACCATTCCATTTTCCCGGGAACTTATTTTCCCTAGTCCAGTGGATATTAAGTTGGCAGAGTTGGAACTACCTCCTTATTTTCCACCCATATAAATAACATTTTCCGCCACTTTCTCTTTCTTCTCCATTTTTTCTCATCTTCCCAAAGTTCCGCCATTGACAGAAAATCCCTGAGCATAAATATGGGTAGTTCTCACTAATCTTTCCATGTTTGCATCCTTAATTCTTGTGAAGATTCCTCTGTTCTTCCTCTCTGGTGGTTGTTTTCATTATCTTTTTGATTGATTTACCAAACCCTAGATTTTTTATGAACAAAAAAAAGTTAGGATTGTATGTATGTTTAGGTTTCTACATATATGGGTAAAGAAAACCTCATGCTTGATTTGATGTTTCTTGACCAAAAGGTTAGGTTTAGTAGAAAATTTGTACCTTCTAGGGTTAAATCAGTTTTCATCATCAATTTGATGTTTTTTTTTTTCTTTTATAGAAACATGAATGATCTACTAGTTCTGAGGCGATTGATTAATGTATGACTAAATTTTGAGGAAATATTGTACAGGTGCAGATGAATTTTGAATAAATTTTCCACCCATTTAATTTACATGCCAAACATCAAGTATTGCACTGGAGGTAGTCTAGTTTCCAGGTAGTTGGATTTCTAGGTAGTTAGAACTACTTAGAATTTGAATTCCGTTGGTGCCAAATAGACCCTAAACTCTTAAAACAAGAAAACTAAAACAATTTTTCCTTTACATAATCTAAACTACCGATTGTTAAGGGTAGAATCGACGTTATAAAAATGAGAGATAAGGGGTGACTTCATTTTAGGTTTGGGTGACCCTATTTTGTGAAAAGACGAGGGTACCCAAATACACCTCAATCTAAAACTTTTCCACATATAACTCCCTTCTTCTGAAATTGATTGTCTATGGACTGAGTCAAGACAATACAACAAATCGGTTTCACACTTCGTGTGATCGTCTATGGATACGATATCGAAACAATACAACAACGAAGTATGTTTACTTGAAAATAGGTTCGGACTTAACCAAACACTATAGGATTATCTATCAAGTAAATTGGAATTAACGTTTGTGTATTTTACTTCTAATTATAACAAACAATATAATTGCGAAAATAGAAAAGTAACGAGAAAATCGCAAATGCAGAAAAACCCCGGGACCTAGTCCATATTGAACATACACTCTATTAAGCCGCCACAGACACTAGCCTACTACAAGCTAACTTAGGACTGTACCGTAGTTAAACCCCAATCAGTCTCCGACTGTTTGAGCTTGAAGCCATTTTTAGATTTCTCGAGTTTATTCTGTGTGTTTTTCTTAGGTGAGGGTGAAGATGTTTTTTGATATTGTCTCTTCCAAAAGCATGTGAATGTTTATACTTGCAAGAGATTGTTGATATGATCTCTATATCCCAAGAATACTGGAGTATATTCTTAAAAGTTAACCATTTATGGATATTGGGTTGATATTTGCAACTAACTTTGTTAAGATAATTATCTGCATTTATGGCTTGACTAGGTTTTCCTTTTTTTTTTTGATGTAAAGGATGAATTGTATTAACTTGAATCTGACAATAAATAAGACTCTAGAAACTCAGGGGGACTATCTAACCAAACCCTGGAAACTCTATGCTGTCTGCTATATTTAACAAGTTTATCAGCCGTTTTATTACATTTTCTAGGGACAAAAGAACATGTCCATCTACTGAAAGATTTCAATTTCTCCTTCGCATCCAACAGAATAGTTTCGCTCTCCCAAGATATAACTGGAACTGCATGATTGATGTAGCTTTCAATTTATCTCAGACCAGTCTCTATCATGATTTGAGAGAGTTGTAGTTCTTCACACCAACTAACAACATCCAGAAAAGAAAGACATTCTGCCTTTTCAGAGCTTGTCACTCATGTATAGCATTTTGAGAGTCCGCCTCTCCAATTTCCAATTTCCTCTCCAATTTCCTGTATAGCTTTTCAGAGCAATTCTGTTAGTCCCTTTGCTTAAGTCATAGGAAGCATCACAATTGATTTTTATAAAGGGTAATTCTGGTGGTTTCCATGAATCCTCAATATGCAAAGAAGGCTGGGTTGTATAGCTGTGATGTTGTTTACTGCTATACAGGTTTTCCAAATATTTGGAAAATCTTATAGTTTTTTTTTGCTACAGACTGCGGCTCGATCTTCTGGTTTTGAAAGTGCACATCACATCTTGTATTCCAGATTGTCCAAGTTACCACTATAACAATATTCAACCAGACACTAGGAAAGTTCTGCTGGTCTTCCTGCATCCAACTTTCAAAGATTGCTGCCATTGTAGTATATCCACCAGTTAGAGCTTAAGATCCACCAGGGACGAGCATCCACACTGCCCTTGAGAAGGAACAGAAGAATAAAACATGTATGGTACTTTCTTCATATTGGTTGCAGAAGGGGCACTGTCTGTTGATGTAATCACAAGCCCTTGACAGTCTTTCTTTGGTTGGATGAATATCAATTAAGCACTTCCAAAAAAAGTGTTTGATACTCGGCCAAGTTTGAATGTTCCAGAATCTCTTCTAACGAATATTAGAATACTGGATTATTGGAGATATCTGCATAGTTCCCAAACTGGTTTCATAAAGCTTTTTATAGGCTGATTTCAACGTGATAACCCCATTTTTTGTGAGTTTCCAGATCAACTTATCCTCGATAGATGTGGGGATTCACATACTTATTATAAGCTCCACAGTATAATCATCAAAAAGGGAACGAATCAAATCAACATTCCAGTGCTGCCTATCTTGAAGCATTAGATCTTGAACCCATACATACTCTGCTACTTCTTCTCTTAGAGTTGGTGGATCATTTAACCCTATAACCCAAACATCGAGCCAGATTTTAATTCCGTTGCCCTTCCCTAATCTCCAGTGGCTATTCTGCTTTATAAAATCAATTTGTTTCTGCATACCATTCCAAGACAGTTTGTTTTGACAGTTGCATGTAAGAGGCTTGTGCAGGAGAAGTACTTCGCCTGAATGGATTTTCCCCAGTGTGTATCCATATTTGTGCAGAGTCTCCATGTAGCTCTTACCAACAAAGCTTTATTTAGAATCTTAAGATCCCTAAAACCTTGACCCCTACAGTCTTTATGAAATCCTAAACTTTTCCAAGAAGTAACATATGTACCTCTTTTCTCTTTCAAAACCCCACCAGAAATCTCTTTGTGCGGCTTCGATTTTATTGACTAGGTTTTCCTTTAATAAAGATAATATCTTTGCATGCACAAACTGGATTTTTGTGTAACTTTAATGGGAGAAATTGTAGAAAATATGTGTGAAGTTACCATAGAGTAAGCTCCGGAAATTTGACTGCTTGATTATATGAGGGAATTTGAAATTTTGAATTACGGTGACTCGATTTTGACTGAGTTGATTTCCTAGACAATCATGGTGGTTCCAGGGTTTGAATCTGCTTGTGATAGAATGAGTATGGTATGCTTTTATCTCCTTGTTTTGGTAAGGACATGTGATATTCCTAATCTACTGATATGAATCATCACAATGAGGATGATTGGCACCACTGCTTTCCACACCACTGCGTTTGATCCAGAAACTGTCATAAGAAATGTATCGAATCGATTCTTTTATGGAATTCAAAGGGATCAAACCACTGGATACCTGCACAGAGAAAGAATTACCTCTTCATTAAAATAATGCAATAAAACAAAGGATGAAAACAAAATCAAAACATAACATAAAAGAAAAACCAGTGGATGATTCCACAATATCTAATGGTGTGTTTGTTAGCAGAATTCACGATTTCGAGGATTTATAATCCCATGGGATTACAAATTCTGGGATTCATGTAAATCCCTCGTGTGTTTCGTATCTCATTTAAAATTCCTAGGATTCATAGAATTATTTTGTTTTAAAATCCATATACCGTTTGACATTACCCTCATAATCTTAAAATAGTATATATATATGAGATTTAAAGTTAAAAAAACTGGGGTCCATAAATCCCTTGATAAGTTTCCCAGCAAATCTTAGGGGGAGGGGTCGGACTTCATATGAAGGATTTGCTGGAAAACTGATTCCCGTGGGAAATGTGTTTCCAGGGATTTGCGCAACCAAATATACCAAAGGAAACGTAATTCCACCGAATCCCATGAACCCATAAATCCCACCTTTAAAATTCTACATCCAAACCCACCATAAAGGTTTTAAGAAAAACTAAAATGTAGAAAAAATGTGTTCAAGGGATGATTCCACAATATCCAATGAGTCAAAGAACTTCAATATGCATTTAGGGTAATCTAACAAGACAAATAGCTAAAAAAGGAAGCGCAAATCATAGAAAGAATCTCAAATCATGAAAAGAAAGAGGAAGAAATGTAGATTAGAAAAACCATTCAATTCAATTCAATCCAAATAAAATAAAATCAATAACCAACTCAGACATGAGTCAGCACATACAGTCAGATATGTCCGATCAGATAAAATGGACGATGGACATGTTCCACTTTAACCCTAATCGAATCCGCAGGTCCTATAAGAAGTCGCTTCAGCTCTTTATCTCTTCTCAGTACTCTAATAGAAGAGTGCACGGCCGCAGCTCTTTCTTCCTTACAAACCCTAAACCAACAAAATCATGACACATATATTTGAAGCATCATTGACAACACCATCATCTCAATTGCACAATGATTTTTCCTCTGAAATACTTAATCTCGCTTGGGATGTTCGGTTTTTTGTCAAAATTTACAAAGGCAAATCCGATATGGTTATCTTATTGCTTATTTTTCTTGCAATTGTTTGTTTATTTGTTGTATTTCTCTAACAAAAATTCATACTCTCTCTGTTCAGATGTTTGGGAGTTTCTTGTTCAATCCACAGTGCAAAAAGATGATGCACCATGAGTTCAGCTTAGTTTAGTTTTGTTACCATGAAAAAACTGATCTCTAGTTTTCACTAGATTAGGAACAAGAAAATGAGATGTACTGGGTTGAAATGAAGTTTAAGGGTTACAAAACTATGAGTTGGTTCCCTACTTGTGTAATTTAATTTGTGTATCTAATTTCAATATTGTTGTTAATTGGTGGTAACCAAGACAATCTAGTTGTTGTGTTATGTTACTATTATATTGTTCTTTGGAATTGGTGGATAAACTAGATAGATTAGCTGCTATGATGTATGTATAAATGTTTAGTGATTTTTGTTAATTTCCTTGTACCAACAATCATGTTACAATCCCAAACTGTGTGCCGAGACTCAATTATTTTGGTAACTTCAATATAACTTCTAAAAGCAACTAAAGAGTTCATTTTTGTGAAGCTTTGCTTCTAAAATTTGACATCATGAAAATTAGAGGCACTCTGAAAGATCACAACAACGACTTTCAACATCACCTTGATTTCGGTCAGCAGTAGCCAGTAGGTGATAAACTGAGCCAAAACAAAAAAATTCTACGACATTCTTGAGAAAACTTTGGATCCCCCGTTCAAAGAAAACTCTAAACTTGAGCTGTAGAATGCACTGTAAATTTGTAGTGCTGGTAGAGCGGTGGTGCTTTAGAATGCAAGTAATCCCTTAAACACGCCTCACATTTTCCAAATTATTGGGTAGGGCATTGAAACAAAATCATTGTCTTCCAGCTGTGGTGATTCCTGGTGGAAATTTTCAATAATAATACAGCTTTGGAAACTGTTTAGTTCAATGAGTCTCTGGTGCAAAATGGAATCCATAGGATAGTCTAGATGAAATTAGACATACAAACACTGTAGAACCAAAATAGAGCTACATAAAGTTTTACATTCTTTACATATATCCCCTCCACATAATAACCTCTAAAGGATCCACTCCACAGATTTATGCAAAATTAGAGCTTCTGCCTACTTTAAATCTCTGGTCATTGTTATGATTACCAGATTTGCTAAGCGTTCTCCTGCATAATTTTATAAAATCGATGCCGCCTACAATAGCACATATGGGAAGCATGAAACGGAGCTTGTAGGATCGTAATATCGCAACAAACAAGGTTCGCGGGATTAATAAACGACAGCATCGCGAAGGAGTCGCAGGAGCTAAAATAAACGACGCAATGAATAACGACAGGCAAAACATAAAGAAGACGTGAGACCTGGCGAGGGTTAAGAAGTGTCGCGAGAGTGAATGTTTGTGCATCTGCGACACTTCGCGAGACATTCCCGAAAATAAAGGGTAGCTTAGCTGTCATCCACTATGTATTACCCTATATAAAGGGCTAAATGAGTCTGTAAGAGGGAGAGATCTTTTTGGAATTGTTAAGCAAGTCAATAGGAGAGAGAAAGTTTAAGAGTGTTTTAATTTCTAAGTGTAATTCTATTATCTTGTGTAAACATTTCATGGACTCAATCAATAAACATTCTTGATCTTACATCTTTCAATGGATTAATTAAACAAAATTGAGTAAGGGGTGTAGTGTGGGAAATCCCGCTACTACATATGCGCTAGAAACAGGGAGATCATTTGTAAAAGAGAGAAAATTGCAATTAAAGTTGTTTGAATCAAAGAAAATGAGAAAGGAAAATCTTAAATTGGATGAAAAGATATGGCATGCAAAGACAGACACAAGAGTAATGATTAGCGAATTTCATGAAAATATCAGAGGAAGAATACACAAACGAGATTTTGAAGGAAAGAAGATTACGGATAGAGAAATATCATCACCTTTGAAGGATTGGGAAAAGCAAGAGATAACTTTTACGGCGGAGGATATATCCAAAGAAAACTTGGATCACGCATCTCCACTGGTGATCGCAATAAACGCGTATAAGAAAGGAGAGGAATTAGAGAACACAGTGAAAACATGGGTAGTGAATGGAGTTTTAATTGATACAGGGAGTCTGGTGAACATCATGTTTTATCACGCTTACAAAAAGATGGGATATAAAGACGAAGATATGATTTTCGCGGCGTACAATATTCAAGGTTTTGGTAAATCTATAACAAAAGTTAAAGGGGAGATAGAAATACGTATTCCGTTAGGAGGAATCGAAACACAGGTGACGTTGAGTGTAGTGGATATGGAATCACCATATAACATATTACTAGGAAGACCATGGGTACATGCAATAAAAGCTGTGGCGTCGACGCTTCATCAATGTATCAAATTTCCTACACCAACCGGAATCGGCGAAATCAAAGGGGATGCTGCCAAAGGAAGAATATATTATCAAAATGAAGTAAAGTGTTGCGAAGAACAAGTAAACAAGCGAAAGAGTATATCAAAATATCGCAAAAAGATGGCAAGGGCGGCTAAGAAAGAAGAAGAATTCAGAGTTTACATGATAAGAGCGAAGGAAGGAAAAGGCATACCTAGCGAGATCTCGGGAGAAGAAAATGATCTTGCGAAAGAACCAAAAGGACCGACCCCTATGGGAGAACCGAAGGCCAGTTACGTCGCGGCAGAGCAAACCAAAGAAGTGAATATTGGAACTAAGGAAAAACCCAAGATGCTAAAGATTGGAACTAACATGGGAGCGGATGAAGAGAAAAGAACCGTCGATCTATTGCGGGATTATAAAGATATCTTCGCGTGGGATATGGATGAAGTGCACAGTATAGATCCATCGGTAGCTTTGTCACAAGTTGGAAATTGATAAAAATGTGAAGCCATTCAAACAAAGAATTAGAAAGATAGCAACAACATATCACCCTCGGATAGAAGAAGAAGCGCAGAAGATCTTGGATGCGGGAATTATTAGACAAGCAAAATATCCTCTGAATGGATAGCGAATATGGTTATAGTTCCAAAGAAGAACAAGGGAATAAGGATTTGCATTGATTTCACTGATCTAAATAAAGCTTGCCCTAAAGACAGTTTTCCATTACCAGACATTCCACAGCTGGTCGAATCAGCGGCCGGGAATGAAAGAGTATCATCGCTGGACGGATACAAAGGTTACAATCAAATTCCTCTCGCTGAAGAAGACCAAGAGCACACTGCTTTCTTCGCTCCAAGAGGATTATACTGCTATACTAAAATGCCGTTTGGTTTGCGAAATGCTGGAGCAACGTATCAAAGGATGGTAGAAAAAGTATTCGCAGAATGGATACATAAAACATTAGAGGTATACGTAGATGACATGCTAGTAAAAAGTAAAAAGGAGAAGATCATGTGCGAGACTTGAAAGAAATTTTTGAACAAATGAGGCGTTTCAACATCAAAGTCAATCCAGGAAAAATGTACCTTCGGAGTTGCGTCAGGAAAGTTCTTGGGTTACATTATATCAAAGGAAGGAATACATGTTGACCCGGAGAAAGTAAAGCAGTTCGCGATATGCCGACACCTGCGACAGTAAAGGATGTTCAAAAGCTGAATGGGTTACTAGCATCACTAGGAAGGTTCATCTCGCGGTCATCTGATAAGTGTAAACACTTTTTCAGTGTTCGAAAAAGGATCGAAATTTAAGTGGACGGACGAATGTGAAAAGGCTTTACAAGGGATCAAAGAGCATTTAATGGATATATCCATTATGCAGAAAGCAGAACCAGGAGAGGAATTATTAATATACCTCGCGACAACATCGCATGCCTTAAGTGCAGTTTTACTGCGAACGGACGCAGGAGTAGAAAAACCAATCTATTATATCGGCAAAACTTTTAATGCTTTGAGAAAGAAATTATTCGAAGATTGAAAAACTAATCCTGGCGTTAGTCTATGCGTCGTTTAAACTTCGCATATATTTTCAGGCACATACTGTTAGAGTGGTAACAAAGGTACCAATTGAGTCAGTAATGAAAAATTCAAAAAAGATCAGGAAGAGTCGAAAGATGGAATGCTCAAATAAGCCATTGCAAACTCAAATATGAAATATTATCTTCAACTAAGTCACAGGTTGTCGCAGACTTTTAGCGAGAATTTCCTTTGGAGGAAGATGAAGCAGTGGATGAAATGATGGATGTAGAAGAAGAGCATGGAGATCCAAAAGACTTGTTAAGCGAGCCAGATCGGTGGGAAATATTAGTGGATGGATCATCCAAATGGAGAAGGTAAAGGAGTGGGAATTGTTGTGATTTCGCGAGGAAGGCAATAAGTTAGCTTTTGCTTTTAGATTGGAATTTGAGTCTACCAATAATGAAACGGAGTATGAAGCTATAATACATGCTCTACGATTTGCAATAGAAATGAAATTGGAGAATGTGAGGATTACCAGTGACTCGCAATTGGCAATTTGTCAGATAACAGAGAAGTATGCTACAAATGATCCATCCCTACAGAAATACGGGGAAGCTTGTAGAAGTGTTGTCAGCACAGATACCGAAAATAAAATGGAGGCACATATCAAGGAGAGATAATAGACTCGCAGACGCTTTTGCCTTTATATCAAGTATGATGACAGACCCAATTGCGAGGAATATCAAAATAAAGACGCTATCGGGCGCCATAAATTAATAAAGAGGAGGGACAAGAAGCAAATATAATGATGGTGGTAGATGAAATGCAATGTCGCGAGGAAGATTGGAGAGTAGAACTTCACGCGTACTTAATGAAAGGCGAGGTGCCAAGAAATAGATTGGAAGCACACAAGTTAAAGAGCCGGGCAACAAATTATGAATTACGAGATGGCGTGCTTTATCGGCGTTCTTTTGATGGACCTTCGCTACGATGTCTAACAAGGAAAGAAGGAGAAACCATATTGAAGATGCTTGCATAGTGGGGATGCCGGAAATCATAGCGGCGGGAGATCTTTGGCATATAAGGCAAAGACGCAAGGATATTATTGGCCATATATGCATGAGGACGCGAGAGCAATATCCGGACAGCTGCGAAGATTGTCAAAGACATGGGAAGAAGATACATGCAGGGAGCACGTTAAATTCTTCGAGAAGTGTGTGGCCTTTTGGAAAATGGGGTTTAGATATTGTGGGACCATTTTCCGGGAACAGGACAAAGAAGATACTTAATTGTCGCAACGGACTATTTCACAAAATGGGCGAGAGGTGAAAGCGGTCCAAAGACATTCGCGATAAGGATGTTTTTACTTTCATATTTGAAAATATTATATGCAGATTTGGGATCCGCACAATTGGTATACGATAATGGGAAGCAGTTTGAAGGGCAAAATATAGAGTTCTACTCAATGCATTTGAGATAAGATGTGGAAAATCAACTCCATTATATCCACAAGCTAATGGTCAAGCGGAGGCAACAAACAAAACAATTGCCGATATATTGAAGAAAAAGTTGGAAGGACACAATAGGGGATGGTGCGAACAAGTACCCAATGCAAAGTATGGGCTTATAATACAACTAGAAGAGAAGCCACAGAATGTCCCCTTTTTGCTTAACTTACGGAGTTGAAGCAAGTACTCCCAACAGAGGTTGTGATTCGACAACCAAAAAGAGGTCTGGGATAAAAATCTTAGCGCAGGCAACATTCTAATCAAGTTGGATGAATTGGAAGAAAAACGAGAAAAGGCATTGCGACACATGGAGAATTATCGAGAAGGCGGCTAGAGAATATAACAAGCGTGTAAAAATACGTGAGTTCCAACCAGGAGACTTGGTGTTGCGAGAAACCCCAATATATCAACGTGAAAGTGGAGGCAAATTGGCGAGAAAATGGGATGGACCTTATATCATCAAAGAGGTAGTTGGTACAGGGGCATATAGATTGATGGATCCCGAAGGAAAAGATGTGGGACAAAAATTGGATAGACCATGGAATAGGTTATATCTAAAGAAGTATTACCCGTAAAAATGGGAGAGGAAAAATGAATCAAGATGAAGTACTTCTTCGCAAAATATTTGCGACATTCAATAAAATGCAGAGAAAATCCGCGAAGATCTCGCGACAAGAATAACAAGAAGTCATGAATGGCTTAACAAAACAACAAGAAATAATGAATGATTAAATGAATGAATTGGCGAATATCTCGCAAGCAAAATAACAAATGATGAAGAATGATTGAATAAAAGAATGAATGAATGGGACGAACCTTTATGGCGTACACCCTAGTTCGCGAATAACATTTCGTAAGAGGCAAATGTAAGACCTAAAGTGCGTCATATAAGGGGGTATCTCTCGACATGGCTCGGGGGAAGGTTACACCGCTCCGAAGCCACGAGTCATGAAAATTTGGGGCCCATGAAAGCCTATCCGGGAGAGATACCTTGGATTCCCAACTATATAAGGTTATACTGGTTGGGCGACCGAGGTCTCTTCCAAGGAGTCAGTGTATGCTCAAGGCGCCGAGGTACACGGTTGAGCCAGAGTGCCCGGGATGGATGAACCTACCCTGGCCATTCTTGGCAAGTCTTGGCATATGTTGCACTCGCCCGAAGAAAACTCCACTTAGGGTGCAGTCTAAGTAACCATAAACCATATAGGTATAAGGGATAAGAGGTGCGAAAACAACCGGTTGTTGTTAAGACCGGATGGGAGGAGCTAGTCTTGTATGGCCGATGTTTCGCCTCCTTGAAGGGGCAACCGGGGAGATGATAAGGGCGACGCTCTCCAATAGGGGGAGTGTCAAAACAGACGCAAATGTCATAAGGCTATGTTTTCGCAAGAAAATTTAGGCTCGTCATATTTGTGCAATGATCCTGCAGAGGCAATAATACTAACGCGAGGATAAGGCGAGATCAATGGGTCTTTACATGAAAGTGTACGGACGTCCTGCGATTTCGTCGCACGACGGCAATGTCATGGGGCTTTATGTTCGCAAGGATATCTAGGCCTGTCATATTGTCGCAACTAAAACATCCGCAGAGGCAAAAATACTTGGAAAATGATAAGGCAAGATCAATGGGTCTTTACATGCAAGTGTAAAGACGTCCTGCGATTTTGTCGCGATGAAAAGGTGGCGGGGAAGACCTCTAATTAGGGAGGTCTAACTCGGAAGACCACACGAAAATGATAAGGCAGGGTCAATGGGCCCTTGCTTGAAAATGTAAAGGCGGCTTGCGACCTTGTCGCAATGAGAAGAGATAAAATACATTTATGAAGATAAGGCAAGGCAAGTAGAATTCTTGATTTATGAAGATACCCGCGACCTCGTCGCAACAATACATTTCAATAACAATAAAATTATTATTCAACCACATACATGATGACAACTAAAATCTTCCATCCGAAGATAAATAACGAGAGGCAAGTATGGGAATGGAAAAGATGGAATATTGTTATTCATCTTCGATGAAAGAGTTATACATCAATAATGTTAGCCAATTATATTACAAGGAAGAACTACCAAAAAGGGGAGTGAAGATTGAATTCAAGGGGGAAAAATCCAAGAAATACACTATAATAAAGATACGAAATATACAGATATTACAAGCGAGAAAAAGAAAACAAAAAGAGTTATCTCTTTGGTGATTCTTCTTCTTCATCGATTCTTGATTCTATTATTCTCATCGCCGAGAATTTTCTTCTTCGCCGGCCTCACTATCGAAACGTCCGAGACAGTGATTCTCGGGAACCTTTTCAAGGAGCCGGGGATATGAATGCGAGAGGATATTGTGGTCCTTACAAACATACTCCATGGCTCCATTGAAAAGCACAAACAGCATCATTATTAAAGTTCTCCACTTTGTCGTTTCAAATTGTTTCTTCAACTTGGAATACTTGTCATTACGAAGGGAGAGATTCTCTTGTTTTTCTTTTTGATTTCGAGTTCTTCAATTTGCCGGAAAATTCAAGCGAGTTGTTCTTTTTCGCATTCTAGCTCTCTAATTCTAACCTGAAGCCTCTTCTCGATTCCCGCAAATAAGAAACAACAAGTTAATAATTTACAAGCAATACTACGAAGTAAGAAGCGATAAGGTATAATAAGTAACCTTCTCTATCGGATATCATATCTTTAATCAAGGAAGTATGCTCGGCATGAAGACTAACATCAACACCTAGGTTATTCTGGCATTATCTAAAACTTTGCAGCCCGGGCGAATTCATCATCACTATTAATAACAAGAAGAGAACGAACTTGCTCTTCTCGCTGCTTAAGCATGGTATTATGATGAAGGAGTTCATCTCGTTCAACTTGCACACCAAGAAGAGATTTGTGGAATTATGCTAACGCTTTGTGCACCTCTGTTAGTAATGCGATCATTCTCATCTATGAGATCACTAATTTTCTTCCTTAAAGTTTTGATTTTCTCCTCGGAATCAAGGTACATTCGTTTAAAGCGATTAGTTAGATTTAAACTAGATCTATGTTCGATCTCTAAGAGATGATATTTGGATTGAAGATCCTTTAATGAAAGGAGGTTAGTTTTATTGGAGGAACTACTTAGAGATTGATTGAGGTGAGCGAGAAGAAGATCATTATCCATAGGTTCAAGAAATGTATGGAGAAGAATAGCCTCATCGGAGAGATTATATACATCTGCGAAGGTAATAAGTTAGGTAGCAACATGCAACTGATAAAATAGAAATGATAAAAGAAGTAAAATCTTATACCATAAAGTTGTTGATTAGCGTTACGAAGAGTGGACACCCTATCCCTTTGGGAGTCAAGTTCGGTATTTAACTTTTGAATTCTCTCGTCTTTATCGCGAGATGACGACTTCAATTTCTAATTCTCGAATCTTCTTGTTCAATTGCAAATTCTTCTTTTCAAGATTGTTGCGTCTTCTCTCGAGATCTGAGGCAACTACAAAAGAAGTTCTTCCAACCTATAAAAGAAGATAGAAAAATCATTAATATATATATATTTAAAAATTTAAAATTAAGGGAAATATGACTGCATACGTACCAAAGATCCAAGTGCATTCAAGAAGTCGGGAGACACAATTCTAGAGGCTCCATTGAAAGAATTATTGCCTTCTAGTAAAGTAGCATTACACACGTTTGCGAGAGCCCCGCAAAGAGAAGCTAGGGAGCATCTCCCATTCCTTGGAAAGAGTACGAGAAGATGCTAGATAACCGATCCATAGAAGAACCGGCCAATGGAATCTTTTGGCGAGAGAAGGATTCGAGTCATGGTTATCCTCGTCGGAAGATTCAGAGCTTGAGCTAAGGAGAGAAGAAGATTGAATCTTTCGCTTCTTAGTTAATGGAGAGGAAGATTTATCTTTGCGAGCGACAGTTTTACCCTTACTTTTAATCTTGCGGCTACGGCTTCTTCAACTCCAACCTTCGCATACGGTTAAAGATAAGAAACAGAGGCAACAATATTGTTTCAAATGACAAAGGAAATGTTTCTTACTTCATCCCGTAAGCGATCGAAGTATCGTCGAGAGTACTCTCCAATGGATTATCCTTGTACTTTCTTCTCAATTTGGTGATCGAAAAATTTCACAAACTCAGCCAAATATAAAAAGAAAATTGCAAAAGCAAGATTTGAAATAGAAAACATACCTCTTTTGCCTTATCAGGCCATTTGAATTCCCAAGGATGATACCTGCGAGATTCGCGGGAAGAACGTCGCGAGCCCGCGATATAAGGGCCATTTAAAATCAAGGGTACAACCCACCACTTCTCATCTTTGGAGTGGCGAGGAGTAGTATTATTGCCCGGGTGCCAATCAATATCCTGCATGAGCAATTTATCCTCAGGGACATTATCCTTCTTTTTCAGGCGAATGCCTCAATGGTGAGATTTCGCATTCCTCATCTTTATCCTTTGAATAATTTTCAAAAAAGTTCTCTACAGTGTACTTCTCTGACTATTTCCAAGTCTGCGAAATCGGGGTGTCTAACAAGTAGTAGGGTATAAAGATCCTTTGCCAGCACCACGATTCGCGAACTCAAGCATTAGGCGAATGCAATCGCCACTCAATTGATAAACAACCCGAGAGAATTTTTCATGGGCCAAGATTTCATAAAATAAAGGCATCTCAGGATTGTACAAGGGAATGGGAAGTCCCGCGAGAAGCTGACCTAGCGAGACTATAATCTTTTGATCATCACATTGATGATCAGAAAATAACTTTGCAGAAAGAATAGATGAAGATTCTTGATCGGGAATGGTTGATAGAGTGAAACCCTTCTCGAGCAACTTCTGTTGAACTTCATCAAAAGAAGCTTTGTATGCACGACTAATGGAAGCCATTATCAGTATGGGAATGGATGGGAGGTTAAAGGTTAGGATCGGTGCTAGAAAGGACGAAGAAAAGATTTGCGGTAGAAGCAGGAGCGCAAATTGCGGAAGGAGAGAGTCAAAGAAAAGTTGCAGAGAGAAACTAAAGGATGAAAAGGAGGGAAAAGAAAACTATATATAGGAAAAAGATCCTCGAGAAAACGAGGTCATTTAATGCGAGAAGAGACATGAATGGTCAAGAATAAGCGGTTGAAAGAGACGTGTCAAGAAAAGACATTAATAATCAAAATCCGTGTAAAAGTACAAAAACTAAAGCAGATAAAGATAAGCGATCGCGTGGCAACAATATTGTAAAATCTCATGATACTCTTCCCCTCGCAGGAGAAATATGAGGAGAGATAGGAGGCAATACTTCGTATATATCTCAAAGAAGCTTCGGAACTTTGCAAAGAATAGAGGCAAGTACGTACTTTTCAAGGAAAGTATTCTTTTGCTCATTCCTTCATCAACAAAAATCAAAGATCGTTACCACAATAGATTTTTCCTTAAAGATCGCTTGTCAAGCAATATTCAAGGAAAAAGAGGCAAGATGTAGGATCGTAATATCATGACAAACAAGGTTCGCGAGATTAATAAGCAACAAAGATCGCGAAGGAGTCGCAGGAGCTAAAATAAACGACGCAATGAATAACGACGCAAAACATAAAGAAGACGTGAGACTGGCGAGGGTTAAGAAGTGTCGCGAGTGAATGTTTGTGCATCTGCGACACTTCGCGAGACATTCCAGAAAATAAAGGGTAACTTAGTTTGTCATCCACTATGTATTACCCTATATAAAGGGCTAAATGAGTCAGTAAGAGGAGAGATCTTTTTTGGAATTGTTAAGCAAGTCAATAGAGAGAGAAAGTTTAAGAGTGTTTTAATTTCTAAGTGTAATTCTATTTTCTTGTGTAAACATTTCATGAATTCAATCAATAAATATTCTTGATCTTACATCTTTCAATGGATTAATTAAACAAAATTGAGTAAGGGGTGTAGTGTGGGAAATCTGAGGAAACTCTCACATCTTTATCATTTCCTCAAACTGTATAACTGGGAAACACGCCTCGAGGAACAGTTGGATGAACTTTCAGATGAAAGTGCTTCAGATGTTGAAAAAGATGTTATTGAGGAGGTCTCGAAATATATCAAGCTGTTTGACCATCTAATAAATAAAAATAATTCAACGTCATGTTTAATTGAGTTTCTGACTCCTCTTTGTCTAGAAAACAAGAAAATAAGAAAACTCTTTAAGGGTTATGATTGTGGATATAATCTCTTACAATCCATTCTTAAAGATCATGAAGAAGATATGCGTTCAAAAATTATGAATGTGAAAATCTTCGTCGAAATCTCTTTGTATTGAAAGAAAAACTTAGAATCGAAGCAAGGTGTAACTCTCAACAAACTTGTTTTAGTGATTGAGAGAAAATGTTTTTCTCTCTAGAGAAAAACAATTAGAGGCTGACCTAACCCTTTGCTCACGATAAGGTCAAACTGTTGGAAGAAGATTTAAAAGGTTTAGCTCTAGCTCAACCAAATTATCCACCGTAGTGGGAGCATGTAAAAAACATCGTGATACACGAGGTTTAGGCTATAAAGGAATAGACGCTCCAAGTATTAGTAAGATTAGTTTTATTCATGCTAATAGCAATTTCCAATAAGAATCTCACTAATGGCAAAAGTGAAAATCTACCTCCAAAGAATTTGAAGTTCCAAAGAACAAGGTTTGTCAACCTCCGAAACCAGCTCACATGAGTTCAAGCAACAACATTCCATTCGTTGCCATTATTGCATAAAAAAGGCCATCTTGAAAGGAGATGTCGCTTTCGTGTGCGGAATGAGAAACTTCCTAACATTCTTGTCTCGGGTGTCTAAAGAAGTGATCAAACATGTATCTCATATTACGGGTTGCGATTGTCCAACTTTTAGACAAAGAAAGTGATGTGATGAGTCAACCTTTGTTTGTAAAGGTAATACAAAGCCTCTTCACAATTGTAACAATTGTCAAAGGATAATGTTGTAAGGACAGACGGGGTTTTTGATGCTCCGATAAGAAGCAAGACGTTTCTCAAAAAGGAAGTTTTTCAAACTCACCTTCTAAATTTGAAGAATGCGTTGGAAATAAGGCTCAATTGTTCCGGAATATGTTCACATCAACAGTCGTGTTTTAGAACTCAAGCCCATTATCAATAGACTCAAACGCAGATTCAAGGCAAAGAAGGCGGCAAAGATTAGGTATCTCTTTGATAGACGCATTTATGTGTCTAATTTGTTCTCAATGTTTCGCATTGTTAGTACTCGCTTTTGTCCTTATTATGGTGTTTTGTGTGTTTGTAGGTATTTTTTGGAAATAAAGATTGTTGGAAAATTCGGCTCGAAAAGTTGCTCGGAACACCCCCGGAGGACATTTACTATTCGGACTCCCACTTTGGATAAGGGGTAACCCAATTACTAAGGGGCACCCAATTGATATTCGCACCCCCAGCTGTTGGATAAGGGGTGACCTTCTTCTCCATTTCAAATCCTGGTTTTGGCGGGAAAATCTGGTTTCAAAGAACCAGAATTAGGGTTCAGATTTTGAAGGTGTTTCAGTGAGATTCAATGGCTGGGATTTTCTGGGATGACGTGTTTGGTCTTAACATGCATGGTATGATCGATCCTGTGGGTTATATTTGGCTGGAAGCTCAGATTGAAGAAGACAGGGAGTTACGGGTTTAGCTCAACAAAACCCGAGTGTTGCTGGATTCGGTTTTGGAGATTTCTGGAGTGATTCAATCACTCAAGTGGATTGTTTTGGGCCTGTTACGCTTAGGCAGAGTTGGTATACTCGTTAAATTCATCTAAATTTGGATGACTTATCCAAGAGAAGTAAGCAGGGAAACACGTATCCGAGAGAGGTATTTTACGCTTTGCTGTTGTTTGCGTGTGCTTAGAAGGATCCAGCCACCAGTTAGATCGTGTCACAGATGAAAAAGGAGAGTTTTGCAGCTGTAGATGCATGAAGAGTTAATTCAGGGAAGAAAATATTCCCAGAAAACATTATTTTCACTGCCGAATATTTGGAGATCACTGTGAGTTATTACTGAGGATTTTCTTCAACTGTTGTGTATAAATAGCATCTCGGGGTATCATAGAGAGGATACGGAGAGATTGTGAGAGTTGCAGAGCACCAGAAAGCCAAAAAAATCGAGTTGCAGAAACTGCCATTGCTGCTGGTGTGAAGAACACGAAGAACATCAACGCACAGAGGACCGTTGTTCTTCTACAGTGATAAACGACACTTAAGTGAGGGTCGTAGTTTAGGAGCAGACTTAAATCAACAATGACAACGACATCGCTTCAGAATGGTCGGTTTGTAACAAATAAAGCGTTACAAACCCGGTTTTATAATTTCTTCTCCCTTTTCATCTTTGTAAACACCCTTTGAGCAATAATAATGAATTTTGAGCGTGTTTCCAACATGATGAGAGGCTAATTCTCCCACAACCAAGGAAATGAGGAAGCTATTTACGCATGAATAATTGGTAACTATCTTATTTGCTCTAATTTATAATTTATAATTCACTCGATCACTTTGCTTTTGCAAGAGTTTTAAATTGTTCGCAAAATTCTTTTCATTAGTTGTGATTCAATTAGATAGGTTATGCTTTGTATTAAGATAATCTATGCTTAGGGATACAATTAATTTTTGAGAATTTGTCTGATTATTTGTGAATTAAGAAACAAGGGATTTAAAAATAATAATTAGAGTTGGGTTATTTACCGTAATTCATTCATGTGTAATAGTGGAATTAGTGTCTTGGTTATTTTCTCATATCTTGAATCAATTTTGTGTTAAGTTTTCATTATTTTTAATTTTTATAAGTCTAAAATCTTTTGCTTTCACAAGTCTCAACGAACCTTTTTACTACAACATTATTGAGTCACATCAATTTTTGCGCGCCGACGCGGGCTTGTCTTTAGGCTAGAGTTTTTAGATTTTTCTTTTAGGTTTTTATTTATTTGTTCTTCTTTACGTTTTGGGTTTTTGTCTTTTCCTTTCGATTTTGGGATTTGGAGCGAAAGAAAAATTTGTCAAAGCTTTTGGTGGATACTTAGAGATTTGGAGTTAAAGACAAAGTTTTAAAGGAGCGAAAGAAGAAGAATTTTTATATTTTATAAAAAAGAGAAAAAAAGAGAGGCATTTTTATTATTATTTTTTTTAGATATTTTTATTTTTTTTTAGACTTTCCTTTTCTTTTGCACTTTTACTTTTGGACTTCGGACTTGGACATTCTTTTATTTTTTAAACCCTACGGAAGGGTAGTAAATATCAAACTGTTTGCATAGAAGGACGGTGATTACGATATCACCTCGGCCCCCCCGGGTTCGCACATGACATAGGAGTCGTGGCCCGAGTCGACTACAACGGTTCATCCCCCCCGTATGGTACGGAGGTAAGTTTGTCGAAACACTCGCGAATCCCCTGCTAGCGAGTTACTATCTTCCTTCGTGTGAATATATGCCGAGGACTTGAAAACGGCTGTTTTAATTTCCTAGTAAAGGGCAAGGACTGGCCATATAAGATAAGGGTTCGGATTTCATCACCGTTCTATTCTTGCACGCCTTAGGAAAACGATACTTAACACGAACCTAAGCTTTAAAATTTGGAATAGAACGAGACCGATAGGGTAACGAGCTTAGTAGGAAAGTCGCCTTCGAAAAATATTGGTTACTCTTTTAGCATACTTCGAAGTTCATGATGGTTTATGTGAAGTTGAATGCGTGATCGCGCCGCCTTGTAATAGCGGTGAGGCCTTGGGTATCAAAGCTCCACCGAGCTTCCCTCGCCTTGATTCAACTTACTTTGACTCCGGATTGATCCCAGGGGGTTTGCTTAGATTGTAACGAATTCCCTTTCGAAGGATTAGAAGCCGGTCTAGAAAACAATCTAAGTGGAGCCATCATGCTTTTTGTTTGCTATATATCATTAGGTTTCTTTGTGGTGGAGTCAGCCTTGTTTGTGTTTGCATAGAACTTCCCTTCCTTTTAGGATTTTTTTCTTTTCTTTTGTTTTATTTTTCTAGTGTGTATGCCCGAGGTCATTAAAGAACGGGCTTGGAAAAGAAACACTCTAGGTCGTTTGATTAGTGACAAACCTAGTAGTTCTTCTTGTGAAAGCGGGAACTTGAAGACTCTTCTTTGAGAGCCCCGTTTTTGGAAACTTCAGTTTTGAGAATCTGTCTCTTAGTGAGGAAAGTACCCCTAGTACTTCAGTTGTGCCAACAATGGCAACTTTGAAAGATTACATGTTCCCAACTGGGACTAACCGAGTTTCATGCATTAAATTGCCAGCCAATACGGCTAACTTCGAGATAAAGGCTAGTATCCTTCAGATGATCCCTATATTCTTAGTAAAAGATGATGAGAACCCTTATTTTCATATTAGGGACTTTGAGGAAATTTGTGGGACAGTTAGAATAAAAGACCTTACTGATAAAGTTTTGAAACTTAAGATGTTCCCATTTTCCTTAAAAGATAAAGCCAAGACACGGCTAAATAACCTACCATCTGGATCCATTGAAACATGGCGGGAACTTATTGTTGCTTTCTATATGAAATTCTACCCTAAGCATAAAACTAAACTGTTAGGCAGAAAATTAGTGCTAGTGTGCAACAAGAGGAGAGTCACTTTATAGGTTTTTAGAGATTCAATGATCTCCTATCTCGGTGTCCTCACCATGGATTTGATAAGATGAAACTTGTAGGGATTATTTATGATGGTTTAGACTATTCGACCAAAGCCATGGTCGAGTCTATGTGTGTCGGTGAGTTTATTAATAAAAGTGCCGAGGATGCATTTACCTTCTTAGGAGTTGTTCCGAGAAATCCCAACAAAGGGGAGTCTTGTGTTGAACCCCCTAAAAGACTCTTGGTTAATAGAAGTAGCACCAATATGGTAGATACAAGTTTCGGGTCAGATGCTAAGTTTGATGCTTTATCCAGAAGGTTAGAAGCTTTGGAAATGGGTCAGTCTAAAAATAGGTCCCTTGGTGAACCTAATAGAACCTCTCAAGTATCTAGTTGTGGAATAGAGCCCGATAACTCATTTTGGGAAGGTCGGGTTAGTGAAGAGCAAGCTCATGTCTGTCTATAACAATGCTAGGTTTGAGAACCGTCGAAGTATGACCCATACTCGGAGACCTACAACCTGGTTGGAGAAACCATCCTAACTTCTCTTGGTCAAAGGGCCAGAATCAAAGTCAGCCTAGTAATTCTCAGCCTCCCCCAGGTTTTGGTTATGCTAAGAACTCTTCAGGTCAACCCCAGTACCAGAACCCTTCTGAGAGTAGAATGACTAGCTTAGAGGAATCTCTTAGTATACTAAAAAAGAGCCAGGATATGTTAACACAGAGCCAGGAAATGTTAGTAAAGAGCCAGGGTAATTTTCAAGAGGAAACCAAGCAGAATTTTAAGAATAATTCCCAGTCTCTTGCTAAATTAGAACTTCAAGTCGGCCAAATAGCTAAGTTCCTTAGTGAGAGAGAAGATGGAAGGTTCCCTAGTCATACTGATCCTAACCCTAAAGGAGAGAAATCGTACAATCATGTGAATTCTATTACAACCCTTAGGAGTGGAAAGAAAGTTGACAATAAGGTCGACATGCTGAAAGTGAACATGTTGTAGTTCACCCTTCCGAGCCGAAAATGAGGAGACTGATAGAGTCTCTAATGAGACCAACGAGGGTCATATTGAACCAGGCTTTGTTCCCAGAGCCCCGTTCCCCCAGCTGCTAGTTCCAACTAGGAGGGAATCCAACTTTAATGATATATTGGAGGTTTTTAAGCAGGTTACTATCAACCTCCCATTGTTGGATGCGATTAAGCAGATTCCCGCTTATGCCAAGTTTCTTAAGGACTTGTGTACACGAAAGCGTAAAGTTTAGTGTTCAAAAGAAAGCCTTCCTAGCTAGTCACGTGAGTTCTATTATTCGAATACCACTACTCCTAAATACAAAGACCTGTGTGGTCCCCTACCATTTCTTGCACAATAGGTAAATACCGTGTTGAGAAAGCTTTGCTTGACTTAGGAGCCAGTGTGAACTTACTCCCATACCATGTGTACCTTAATCTAGGACTTGGTGAGATGAAACCTACCCAGATGACTCTTCATTAGGCCGATAGGTCCGTTAAATTCCTCGGGGTGTGATCGAGGATGTTCTCATAGAGGTCGATAAGTTTATTTATCCGGTGGATTTTGTTATCCTAGATACCCAACCCTGTCCTCGACCAGAGAACCAGATACCGGTAATTTTAGGTCGCCCGTTTTTAGCTACATCCAATGCGATCATTAACTCATCGAACTGGGTATTATGAATTTGTCTTTTGTTAATATGACTATTGAGCTGAACATCTTTCATATTAGTAAGTGCCCTCACCCGAACTAGATGACTCAAGCATATAAGAGGTGAACATGATAGGAACATTAGTCGAGGAGTCATTACCAAACACTTTGTTAGAAGATCCATTAGAGAAATGCCTAGCTCACTTTGGGATTGATTTTGATGATGATGATGTGATTAATGAGGTGAATGCTCTGTTAGATTCAACCCCTTTGTTAGACACTAGTAATGGATGGAAACCTAAGTTCGAACTAATACCAGTTTCTAAATCTACCCTAGTTCCTTCATTAGAAGAGCCTCCTAAGTTGGACCTAAAACCATTGCTAGATACCCTGAAGTATGTGTTTTTAGGCCCATCTGAAACTTTACCTGTGATTGTTGCCTCCGACTTGGATAGTGATCAGGAAAGTAGGCTAGTGATCGTCCTTCAAAACAACAAGGAAGCTTTAGGGTGGACCATAGCAGACATTAAGGGTATAAGTCCTACAGTTTGTATGCATCAGATTTATTTAGAGGAAGATACCAAACCTTCTAGGGATATGCAATGAAGACTAAACCCTAATATGAAAGAAGTAGTTCGAACCGAGATCCTTAAGCTGTTAGATGCAGGCATTATCTAACTCATTTCGCATGCTAAGTGGGTCAGCCCCGTTCAGTTGTTCCCAAGAAATCCGGTATTACTATAGTCCGAATGATAACAATGAGTTAATCCCTACCCGAGTGACCACGGGTTGGCGTGTTTGTATTGACTATAGGAAATTGAACAAGGTCACTAGGAAGGACCACTTTCCCTTCCCTTCATCAACCGGATGCTAGAGAGATTAGTGGACATAGTCATTACTACTTTTTAGATGGCTACTCTGGCTATAATCGATCGTTATTGCCCGAGAAGACCAGGAGAAAACCACTTTTACCCGTCCCTTTGGTACCTTTGCGTATAGACGCATGCCTTTCGGGCTATGCAACGCCCCTGCGACTTTTCAACGTTGCATGATGAGCATATTTTCAGATATGGTAGAACGGTTCTTGGAGGTCTTTATGGATGATTTTTCAGTGTTTGGTTCGTCTTTCGATGAGTGCTTGCATCATTTGTCATTAGTGTTGACTAGATGTAAGGAAAAGAATCTAGTGCTTAATTGGGAGAAATGTCATTTCATGGTTCAATCAGGAATTGTTTTAGGGCATATCGTATTTTCTAAGGGTATAGAGGTAGATAAAGCCAAAGTTGACCTTATTAAGACTTTACAGGTCCCAAAACCGTAAAAGATATTAGGTCATTCTTAGGGCATGCAGGTTTTTATCGTCGATTCATTAAGGATTTTAGCTTGATTTCTAGACCTCTTTTGCAATTTGCTTGCAAAAGATGTTAAGTTTGTCTTTGATGATGCTTGTTTAGAGGCTTTTGAGAAGCTTAAGACTTTACTCACTACCGCCCCCATAGTCCAGGCACCTAATTGGAACCTACCCTTTGAGATCATGTGCGATGCTTCAGATTATGCTATTGGTGTTGTGCTAGGTCAGCGAGAAAACAAATTACTTCATGTGATTTACTATGCTAGCAAAACTCCGAATGATGCCCGATTGAACTATACCACTACAGAGAAGGAACTGTTGTCCATTGTGTTTGCCTTAGACAAATTTAGACCCTATCTCTTAGGTTCTAAGATCGTAATCTATACTGATCATGCTGCTTTGAAATACCTTTTGTCTAAGAAGGATACCAAACCTAGATTGATTAGATGGATCCTTTTATTACAAGAATTCTGTAGGACATTAGAGACAAAAGGGTGCAGAAAATGTAGTGGCAGACCACTTGTCTAGGCTAGTTGTTAGTTCCCCTGATGATTCCATTCATATAAGGGATAGCTTTCCCGATGAACAATTGTTCTCTGTTTCCCAATCACCTTGGTATGCAAATATAGTGAATTATCTTGTTACTGGTCGAATGCCCCAACATTGGGGTAAACAAGATCGTTCTAGGTTTTTAGCCGAGGTTAAGCACTTCTTTTGGGATGATCCTTATTTATTTAAGTATTGTCCAGACCAGATTATTAGGAGATGTATACCCGAGAGTGACCAGTCCAGTATTATTTCCTTTTGTCATGATCATGCTTGTGGGGGTCACTTTAGTGCTAAGAAGATCAGCCGCTAAGATATTGTAGTGTGGATTCTACCGGCCTTCGTTGTTTAAAGACTCCCACAGATTCTCGTGTTACTTGTGAACGTTGCAGAAATTAGGGACCATTTCCGTAGGAACATGATGCCCTTGAACCCTATTTTAATCGTTGAGGTCTTTGATGTGTGGGGTATTGACTTTATGGGTCCGTTTCCTAATTCCTTTGGTAACCTATACATCCTTGTCGCCGTAGACTATGTCTCTAAGTGGATTGAGGCGGTTGCATGTAAAACCAATGACCATAGGGTTGTGATTGAGTTCTTGAAAAATAATATACTTACACGTTTTGGTACACCGCGAGCTATAATTAGTGATGGAGGGTCGCACTTTGTAATGGACCTTTTAGGCTTATGAAGAAATATGGTATTACACATAAGGTAGCTACCCCGTATCATCCACAGACTAGTGGTCAGGTAGAGGTTTCTAATAGGGAGACAAAACGTATATTAGAGAAAACAGTTAATCCTAATCGAAAGACCGGGCCGTCTAGGCTCACCGATGCCTTATGGGCTTACCGTCATCTGCGTTTAAAACCCCTATTGGAATGTCGCCTTATCGGCTTGTTTATGGCAAGGCATGTCATTTACCCGTTAAGTTAGAACATAGAGCTTATTGGGCTGTTAAGCAGCTAAATTTTTCACTTGACAAGGCAGAGCCCATAGGAAACTCCGGCTCAATGAGTTGGACGAGATTCGTATAGATGCTTACGATAGTGCGAAGGAGTATAAGAACAAAATGAAACTTGTGCATGATAGAAATATTTTATGGAAGTCATTTTCTCCAGTTCAAAAGTTCTTCCGTATGATACCCGCTTGCATCTTTTCCCGGGAAGTTACGTTCTCGGTGGGACAGGTCCTTTTATTGTTCGCACCGTATTTCCTCATGGAGCCGTTGAGATCGAGACACCTAGGACGGTAGTAGTTCTTCGAAGGTTAACGGTCAGAGATTGAAACCCTTTTTAGAGCCCTTCCGTATTGTGATGTTGAGAGGTCCTCCGAGGACCCTATTTACCCTTGATTGACCATCGAGGCGATTGTATGTTGATATTAGTTTTTCTCTTCACCTGTGTACTATCTTTCCGACTTCTCTCTTTACTGATTCCTCATGTTACTTTACTTTTTGGTATTGCTCTTTTTCATTAGAAACATTGAGGACAATGTTAGATTTAAGTTTGGGGGTGGGGAAGAAACTTTTGTTAGTTTTTAGTTGCAATAAATAAACTCCGAGCCTAGAAATTTATGTTTATTAAGGATGGCACTAAGCAATCTAAGTGGATGGAAGCATTTTGGTTGTAGGAGTTGAGGAACCAATCGATTAGATGGAAACATCTAAAGAGTCTATTCATAGAAGCATGAGCTCGGGTGTTAGAAAAGAAAACATGGTAGTTTCGCCATATCCTCGTGATGGAAACATCGAAAGAATCCCGATCACTTTTATTTTTCTCTTTACCATTGTTAGGGTGAAATAGAGTGACCGAGATACAAAAAAAAAATGAAAAAAAAAAAAAATTGAGACCTGACCACTAGACCAACCTAATAAATACAATAAAGTCGATCTTCGGTACCCTTGTATATGCCGTGAGTTGACCTAGAGTTAGGATTATCGATCATTGGTTCCCTTGTATATGCCGGTGTTGATATTAGTCCGCATCGGTATCTCATCCATTAGGATAGGTTCACCTTAGTTAACATCATCCACGTTTTCCTCTACATCCATCTTCTTAATCTTTCCATGTGATTGGTTGACTCCGGTTTATGATGTCCAGAAACTATCTGAGGAAACTCTCACATCTTTATCATTTCTCAAACGTGTATAACCTGGAAACACGCTGGAGGAATAGTTGGATGAACTTTCGAGATGAAAGTGCTTCGATGTTGAAAAGATGTTATTGAGGAGGTCTCGAATATATCAAGTTTGTTTGACCATCTCATAAAGAAAAAGAAGTCAACGTCATGTTTAATTGAGTTTCGACTCCTCTTTGTCTAGAAAACAAGAAAATAAGAAAACTCTTTAAGGGTTATGATTGTGGATATAATCTCTTACAATCCATTCTTAAAGATCATGAAGAAGATATGCGTTCAAAAATTATGAATGTGAAAATCTTCGTGAAATCTCTTTGTATTGAAAGAAAAACTTGCAGTAATCAAGCAAGGTGTAACTCTCTCAACAAACTTGTTTTAGTGATAGAGAAAATATTTTTCTCTCTGAGAAAAACAATTAGAGGACGACCTAACCACCGGCCACGATAAGGTCAAACGGTTGGAAGAAGACGAAAAAGGTTTAGCCTAGCTCAACCAAATTATCCACTGTAGTGGGAGCATGTAAAAAACATCGTGATACACGAGGTTTAGGCTATAAAGGAATAAACGCTCCAAGTATTAGTAAGATTAGTTTTATTCATGCTAATAGCAATTTCCAATAGAAGAATCTCACTAATGGCAAAAGTGAAAATCTACCTCAAAGAAATTTGAAGTTCCAAAGAACAAGGTTTGTCAACCTCCGAAACTAGCTCACATGAGTTCAAGCAACAACATTCCATTCAGGTTGCCATTATTGCATAAAAAAGGCCATCTTGAAAAGGAGATGTCGCTTTCGTGTGCGGAATGAGAAACTTTAACATTCTTGTCCGGTGTCTAAAGAAGTGATCAAACATGTATCTCATATTACTAGTTGCGATTGTCCAACTTTAGACAAAGAAAGTGATGTGATGAGTCAACCTTTGTTTGTAAAGGTAATACAAAGCCTCTTCACAATTGTAACAATTGTCAAAGGATAATGTTGTAAGGACAGACGGGTGTTTTGATGCTCCGATAAGAAGCAAGACGTTTCAAAAGGAAGTTTTTCAAACTCACCTTCTAAATTTAAAGAATGCGTTGGAAATAAGGCTCAATTGTTCCCTAATATGTTCACATCAACAATGTGTTTTAGAACTCAAGCCCATTATCAATAGACTCAAACGCGTATTCGAAGGCAAAAGCGGCTAAGAAAGATCGGGTATCTCTTTGATAGACGATTTATGTGTCTAATTTGTTCTCAATGTTTCGCATTGTTAGTACTCGCTTGTCCTTATTATGGTGTTTTGTGTGTTTGTAGGTATTTTTTGAAATAAAGATTGTTGGAAAATTCGGCTCGAAAAGTTGCTCTAACACCTGAGGACATTTTATATTCTAATCCCACTTTTGGATATAAGGGGCAACCCAATTACTAAGGGGCACCCAATTGATATCCGCGCACCCCAGCTGTTGGATAAGGGGTGATCTTCTTCTCCATTTCAAATCCTGGTTTTTGAGCGGGAAAATCAAGGTTTCAAAGAAAAGGTTCATATTTTGAAGGTGTTTCAGGTGAGATTCAATGGCTGATTTTCCGGGATGACGTGTTTGGTCTTAACAGGCATGGTATGATCGATCCCCTAGGTTATATTTACGGGAAGCTTCAGTTGAAGAAGACAGGAGTTACGGGTTCGGGCTCAACAAACCCGAGTGTTGCCGGATTCGGTTTTGGAGATTTGCAGGTGATTCAATCACTCAAGTGGATTGTTTTTGGGGCTCGTTACGCAGGCGTATTTGGTATACTCGTTAAATTCATCTAAATTTGGCCGAATTATCCAAGAGAAGTAAGCAGAGAAACACGTATCCGAGAGAGGTATTTTACGCTTTGTTTGTTTTGCGTGTGCTTAGAAGGATCCAAACACCAAGCTAGATCGTGTCACAAATGAAAAGGAGAGTTTGCATTGAGATGCATGAAGAGTTAATTCAGAAAGAAAATATTCCCGTAAAACATTATTTTCTACTACTTCGAATATTTGAGATCATTGTGAGTTATTAATGAGGGGATTTTCTTCAACTGTTTAGTATAAACAAGATCTCTGTGGTATCATAGAGAGGATACGGAGAGATTGTGAGAGTTTGAGCACCGTAAAGCCAAAAATCTAGTTGTCAAAAAGCGCCATTCTTCTTGGTGTGAAGAACACGAAGAACATCAACGCACGGGGGACCGCGTTCTACAAGTGATAAACGACACTTAAGTGAGGGTCGTAGTTTAGGATACAGACTTAAATCAACAAAGGGATAAACGACACATTCAGACCGTATCGGTTTGTAACAAATAAAATCAAGTACAAACCCGGTTTTATAATTTCTTCTCCCTTTTCATCTTTGTAAAACACCCTTGAGCAATAATAATGAATTTTGAGCGTGTTTCCAACATGATGAGAGGCTAATTCTCCCACAACCAAGGCAATGAGGAAGCTATTTACGCATGAATAATTGGTAACTATCTTATTTGCTCTAATTTATAATTTATAATTCACTCGATCAACGCTTTTGCGGTAGTTTTAAATTGTTCTTAAAATTCTTTTCATTAGTTGTGATTCAATTAGATAGGTTATGCTTTGTATTAAGATAATCTATGCAGGGATACAATTAATTTTTGAGAATTTGTTGATTATTTGTGAATTAAGAAACAAGGGATTTAAAAAAAAAAAAAAATTAGAGTTGGGTTATTTACTAGTAATTCATTCATGTGTAATAGTGAATCGATGTCTTGGTTATTTTTACATCTTGAATCAATTTTGTGTTAAGTTTTCATTATTTTTAATTTTTATAAGTCTAAAATCTTTTGCTTTCACAAGTCTCAACGAACCTTTTACTACAACATTATCGAGTCACATCACTCTTGTTCCCTTTCCATTAATTATGTCTTTTCTCAAGAAAAAAGGGAGAAAAAGTCAACACTATTGATGAGCAAAATTCTCATCAACTTATAAATTGACAAGATTCTCAAGAAGATATCTTCTTTTTAAAAAGTGGTCTTTTTGTTGTAAAATGCTCACACCTTACTACTTTTGTTTGTACTTCATCTATTGAGACCATGTGAGGATGCACAAGATTTTCAAAAGACATATTCTTCTTGACAAAGTGGTCTTTGTAGTAAGTGTGTTATTTTTTGATTTATATAGAAATAAAATGGTCATCTTATGTTGAGCTTTGATCCAGTTAATATTTACACTCGTTAATGTGAATGATCATCGTCTTTTAATACCCTTATTACGGTTAAGGTGAAAGCTTCAATCAATCTTTCAAACAGGTCTAAAATGCAATTGACTTGCTATAACTATCAAGAAAATTTTGTGCTCTAAATTTATTTATCGTTCTTAAGATGTCAATATCAAAACCCGTTTTGATAAAGGGTTCAAAACATTTTACATTTTAGCTCCATTGGTTCGCTATAATCAATACCTTTATTCACATCCACAAACGGCTCATGTAGAAAGTCCATGATCGAACGTATGGATTTAGCATACCACTTTGTTTGGGAGGAACTATATGTGCTCCTATATATATAAGATTGATTCACTAATATTCTTATGTATATGAACGTTCAAAACTCAAGAAATCCTCTTGTAATTTCATGGAATGATAATGAATGTATACAAAAAGGAAGAAGAAATTAAAGATGGTAAGGTTGTTGAGTTTCATGAGAATCCTCTGTCATAACCTTTTTGACTAACATGCATGCGATCATGAATACAATAGACTTGTTCAAATGTCATCTCGATTTGGTTGAAATCTTCTCCAGATTTCCACGGTTGTAGGTGATCAACTTGCCATTGCAAAAACTTTGATTTTCTCAAGGCGGGTGAAAGCAGGCGATGATCTTTCTCTTGTTCGTCTACATTCTTGACCATGTCCAGGTCTTTCGGTATGTTTTTGTTTAGGTTTATTAATGCCTAGGAAACTTCTTATGAGAATTTATTCTTGTGTTTAAGAAAGATAACTAGGTTTGGTATAGCAATTATTGTGATTACACATATAGTTATTTCCACCGATTTTAAATCTTACAATGTTTTTAGATTTATTTATTTAAATTCTAAGTTATTTTTAGATGATCTTGCTTAGTCTTAATCTTATTGATTTTATATATTGCAAATGTCTTATAAGATATATATGTGTTTATGTTAGAATGGTGTGCTTATCGCATATATTCTTAAAGGTTAAGTCTATTATGTCTTTATGCAAATATTGATAGAAGATAGAATGAACTTTTGAGAAAATTCTCGCGATATTGATCTTTCCATGATCCATTTATTATGTGGCACTGTATTTTCTCCCTTAAGTTTTCTTATGTTGAGTGTTTTTCCATTAATTAATCATTAAGATCTTCTTGTGGTTCATTTATTCGAGTTTCTTTGGATACAAATCCATGTGATGCATTGCGTCGAAGAAATCCTTCTTTCTCGTAAAAGTAAAGATTCGCTCATGTTGTTCTCTGAGATGACATCCAAATGAGGAGGATTCTTAAATGAACTTGTGCTTAGTTGCCATATCTTTAAGGGAGAGCGATGTGGAATTGAAGGGGTTAACTTGTCTTAATAAACTCCTTTGTGAATACCTTTAGTTTCGGCATGTGAAATCACCAAAACAAAGTTAATATGTTCTCTTTTAGTCGTGAATTATCTTTTGAGAATTTCATTATGATCCCATAGTTTTCGTACCTCTCGCCAATTTATATTGACAAAAAGGGGGAGAATTATTTAGCAGTTCACACTACATATATATGGTTTAAAGATCATTATGTAAGGGGGAATGGTTCTTCATTATAAGATTGAAGTATTGACTAAGGGGGACGATACATATCATCATAGTATTATTCCAAAATTGTGATGCAATTGGACTTTGATTCTATATAATAATACTATGACACAGAATAACGATGATAGTATTATTTCAAAGTTGTGATGCAATTGGACTTTCATTCTATATAATAATACTATGACACTGAATAAAAATGATTGAGAACATTATGTTTTCTCGCCTATCTGTATAAACAAATCTCACCCACAGAGAAAAGTCTATTGGAATAGATAAATCATTCTTACGTAAAAACTCTTATGAGTTTTGTTCCGTCTTTGATAAATCAAGGTGCACAGGAACAAATTCATAAACCAAACTTATATTCCCGAAGAACAACAACCTATATTATCAATCACCTCACAATAATCTTAATCATGAAGCGAAACAAGATATTGTGGAATCACAAACGACGAGACAAAGATGTTTGTGACTACTTAATCTTACCTATCGGGAGATAAATCTCAAATAAATCTTAGAAAAGATAATACTCAATCACGATAAGGTATAAGATCAAAACACGAACTACAGAGAAAATAATCGTCCGCTTCACAATCCCAATGAAGTTCGTAAATCGTTAACCTGGCTGGTAGGTTTCGTGAAAACCTAAGGTTAAAGGAGAATCGACTCTAGTCGAAACTAGTATCACACATGAGGGAATTAGGTTTCCCTGCATTGTTGTGAGTTCTCCTCATATAGTTTTTCTAAATCATGGTTTGCAATCTAAGTATTCAAGTAACAAAGCATTCAATATTTACCATGATGAAAAACTGATTAGACTCAAGCTAATATCTTTCAACCGTTAGATCAAACTTCTAGCTTGTTATGCATACAAATCAAATGTACCTTCATTTAGGTTTGAGTAATCGTAATTTTAAACGTACACCAGGTTGGCTCAATAAGAGTTAACCGAAGTTAGCTATATGAACACTCTCATATCAACCTTATTCATATTAACCATAACTAGTTCAAATGACTCAAATGAAACTAGTTATAGATTTGATCAATTACAGGCTCTCATATAAGTATACAAGAACACAATTGAAGCAAAACTCGCTTGATTCACTCGAATCAATTCATGAACATTACAGCCCACGGTTTTCATGTAACGCATTCCTTATTATATAAAATGTAATAGTCTACGAACAAACCTATTTTAGAACTTAACCACCCAAGTATGCAAACGGTATGCATACTTAAAGTGGTCGACTGGAAAGTTAAACCGCCAAAGATGCAAACGCATACTTCCAAACACAACAAATTTTGACTCCAAACTCCTTAGCCAAGACAAGATTGCACGTATTTTTAGGCTCTAATTTCACAACTAACAGTACGGATACGCGTATTGAAATGCAAAGGTCTAACAACCACACCCAACAATTCGCTTAAGTAATCCGAGAGGACTTACTCCAATACACTTTACAGAGAATCAACTAGACAAATGACTCAATCTGTAGTAGTGAAAGATATTAAAGAGTTTAATATCTCTCGTTCTTTAATATAATCAACAAATCAAATGTATAGAAATCATGCAGTCACATTATGGAACAACTTGAACGGTACCAAAGACCAATGTAGTTCAAGTGTCAATCAATTTAAATCAACAACCAAAGTTTGGATATTCTAAGTGACGATCTAAGCTGACAACTCCGTGATATTTCAATTATATAACAATATATAACGTTTAAAAGAAATAATACATACCAAGTTTTGTTAACGGAAATCGTGAAATGCCGTAAAAACCCCCACACCAACTCCGCATTGAACACCACATTGTATTAAGCCGTTACAAACTCTGGCCTACTACCAATTAACTACGGACCGGACTGTAGTTGAACCCTAATCAATCTCACATTGATTCAAGGTACGCTATGCT
>JAJJWW010017419.1:0-15879 GCA_023531295.1 Papaver armeniacum
TTGCAGGCCTTAGAGCCACCCTTGGTCGGTCAAGGGGATGTGCTCGTGTCACCATAGTGTCCGTGTCTCAATCCTAAGAGTTTCAGTATTTTCCGATGCGCATTTGAACAACATTCTGAGAAAATATGCAGAATCCAGGGTTTTGCTGAAACTAGGAAAAATACATGAGATGATGAAAAATAATAAATAAAACAAGGAATTGCAAGGTGTGGGACCGACCATGGCTAGGGCATGGCCGGCCGGTTAACAAGCACGATCCCACACTTTCCCAGTTTTATGTGATTTTATGTATTTTCTCTGATTTGAGGGAAATTCCATGAAACTGGAGAGTTTGCTGAAATTAGGGAATTTCCATGAGATGAGAGAGATAAAATAATAATAAAATAGAAAATGGTGGAGTGTGTGACCAGCAATGGCCAAGGCATGGCCGGCCGGCCAATGGGCAAGGTCCCAGAGCACTCTTCCCAATTTTATGTAATTTTCATGATTTTAAGAAATTTTCATAAAATCAGAGAGATTTGTTAAAATCAAGGTATTTTGTTGAAATCAGGGAGTTTCATTGAATCAGTAAACTAAAACAACAAATAATAATAAAATAATAGGCGGAGGGACCGGATAGGGCATGGCCGACCGGCTAGAGCTCGGTCCCACGAGTTTTCCTAATTTTATAATAATTTTCATGATTTTAGAGAAAATTCATAAAATTAGGGAATTTTCATGGTTTTAGGGAAAATTCATAAAATCAAGGAATTTTCATAATTTGAGAGAAATAATAAAATAATGGGGACGTGAGGTGTGGGACCGGCCACGGCTAGGGCATGGCCGGCCGGCTGGTGCCCGGTCCCACGAGTTTTCCTAATTTTATAATATTTTTCATGATTTTAGAGAAAATTCATAAAATTAGGGAATTTTCATGGTTTTAGGGAAAATTCGTGAAATCAGGGAATTTCATAATTTGAGAGAAATAATAAAATAATGGGGACGTGAGGTGTGGGACCGGCCAGGGCTAGGGCATGGCCGGCTGGTGCTTGGTCCCGTGACACCTTTCCCTAATTTTATTATTTCTTTGATAAAATCCTGAGATTTAGAGAATTTCCTTGAAACGAAGGAGATTAGCTCGAACGAGAGAATTTTCACGAGATCAGGGAAAAATAATAAAATATGACAAAATATAAAATTGGGCGTGGGACTGGTCACGGCATGAACGGCCAGCTGATGAGCCCAGTCCCCTGGCGCATTTGCTAATATTATTATTATTTTCCTTCCTATTTTGCATAGGTTCATCGTTCATTCATATTTTTTGAAATGCTCGTTTGCGCATTCAAATGATGGTCATGCATTATTGTTAAGTACACTTGCACCATTTTAGTCGTGGCTTATTCGATGCTCGGATGCTCGTCTCGTTGAATATTTATCACTAACCCGTGTAATTCTGCTGGGAAGAACCACGAATTGAAGTGACGAAATATAATGAAGAATCGTAGAATATTGCTGGATATTCCGGCGATTAGAGAAAATTAACTGATGGCTCTATATACTAGAATGGCTTCTTATCTAGGTGCATTAATTATCTGAGGGTTGAGCAATATGAACTTGTTGGAGTGTCATATTCCTCTTGTATAGAAAACATCGTTGCATCCTGAAGACATTATTGCTCTATACTAGCAGACATGCAGTCTAAGAGCCGTCCAATCTTGCGATCCTATACAATATGAGATGTGCCGTGGTCTCAGCTGGGAGACTACACATCTTCATCTTCTCTGAGAGACTTTCTCGATCAAAGGTTTTATGGCATGAGCTTTCACGCTTAGAGACATGAGTCTCAATACTCATCCGATTGCCGGATCCTGAGTAATTACTAAAATTGCTCAGTATTCATGAGATGTGACGTGGCCTCGGCTGTGAGACTACACATCTATATATACTCTGAGAGACAGCCTTCTCAGTCAGAGATTTATGGCATGAGCTTTCATGCTTTAATGAGAAACATGTTCCTCAATACTCATCCGATTGCCGGATCCGGAGTATAGTTTTACAATTTTACCCTTTTGTCGAAAATCCACCATCTACAATCTCCTATACTGAGACAAAAGTCGTATTACTATATAGTATTCAATTATCACATTTAATATTTCGAGGTGAGTTTAACTCGCTTACATATTTCTCGAAATATGTGTTGGTAAGCTTTCGCTTCAACCAAGTTCATCTTATATTCTTGAAGAAAGTCAAAATATGATCATGTGAAAATCGCCAAGTATCATCTTACATGGTTTGTGTGATAGATTCATTTGGTGTAGACTTGGAATGTTTCGTTATGATTATTTCAATAACTTGAAAATTGCTTTGATGATAATAGTTCGTGAAAACAGCTATTGTCATCCTCTAAGAATGTTTCAATGATTGAAATAGAGTTTAGAACACTTAACCATCATTGGATTATGAACATAGTATGCGTTCTTGCATATATGTGATCCATGACCGGAGCTATAGTATGCATAACCGTATGCGTACATGTTAGTTGTGAAATTCCGGGAGCCTGAGTACACATACCTGTACGCATACTTGCGAAGGGTTTTGGTCCGGGAAATTCTGCTGTGTTTGGAAGTATGCGTACCCATTTGCATACTGGCGAACCCAAACTCAGTCTGGGTACTTTAAGTATGCGTACACGTTTGCATACTTGAGTGGTTAAAGTTCTAAAATCGGTTTGTTCATGAACTAATACATTTATATAATAAGGAATGCATTCTATGCAAATCGTGGCTACAATGTTCATGAATTGATTCGAGTGAATCAAACCGATTTTGCTTCAATTGTGTTCTTGTATACTTCTATGAGAATATAGCAATTGAACAACTGTATAACTAGTTTCGTTTGAGTCATTTGAACTAGTTGTGGTTAAGATGAATAAGGTTGATATGAGAGTGTTCATATAGATAACTTTGGTTAACTACTGTTGAGCCAACCTAGTGTACACGTTTAGGTACGGTTACTCAAACCTAAATGAAGGTACATTTCATTTGTATATAACAAGCTAAGTTCGATCTAACGGTTGAAAGGTATTAGCTTAAATCTAATCAGGTTTCCATCTAACGGTGAATATTGAATGCTTTGTTACCAAGGTAACTTAGATTGCAAACCCTGATTTGAAAACTATATAAGGGAAAACTCTAGCAACTGGGAAACCTAATCCCCACACCTCATGTGTGATACTAGTTGCGACTAGAGTCGATTCTCCTTTAACCTTAGGTTTTTCACGAAACCCTGTAGGTTAACGACTTAAAGACTTCATTGGGATTGTGAATCCAGGACCCAACTATTTTCTCTGTAGTTGCGTGTTCTGATTTTACTTCTACTATCGTGATTGAGTATTATCTTTGCTAAGATTTGCTTGAGATTTATCTCCGATAGGTAAGATTAAAAGTAGTCACAAACATCTTCGTCTCATCGTTTGTGATTCCACAATATCTTGTTTCGCTTCTATACGATTAAGATTATTGTGAGGTGATTGATAATACTAGGTTGTTCTTAGGGAATATAAGTCCGGTTTATTAATTGGTTCATGTGCACCTTGATTTATCAAAACACGGAACAAAACTCATAGGTATTTCTGTGGGAGATAGATTTATCTATTCCAATAGACTTTTATGTGTGAGACAGATTTGTTTATCAAGTCTTCGATTTTGAGTCATAGCAACTCTTGGTTGTGGGTGAGATCAGCTAAGGGAATCAAGTGCATAGAATCCTGCTGGGGTTCAAAGACATAAGTAACGCAACTGTACCTTGATCAGTGTGAGATTAATTAGGGATCAACTACATTCTAGTCCGAAGTTCATTGGTAGTAGGCTAGTGTCTGTAGAGGCTTAATACAGTATGGTGTTCAAAGATGGACTAGGTCTCGGGGTTTTTATGAATTTGCGGTTTCCTCGTTAACAAAATTTCTGGTGTCTGTGTTATTTCTTTTACGCATTATATTTTGTTATATAATAGAAATATCACAGGTTGTGCGTTAAGTTCAATCAGTTCATGAATCCGACTTTTGGGTTGTTGATTGAATTGATTGACACTTGGATATTGGTTTGTGATACCGTCCAAGTCATTTCTCTTATTCAATCGGGCTCGCAAATTCCTATTTGTTTGAGTGCAGATTGAATTGAGAAATTGAGATATAAACTCATTGATATACTTTTCTATAGATTGAGTCTGACTGTCTAGTTGATTCTCTTGAAAGTATATTGGAGTTTGTCTATTCAGATTGCCTAACGAAATATTGGGTGTGGTTGTTCGACCCCCACTTTTTCACAATTGTCCTTTTCTTAGTGATTACAAATCACTTGTTTACTCCATATATTTTTCTCCCTTTTTGTCACAAAATGACAAAGGTTCGAGCAAATATAGGTTAAACTGAAAGTATCTTACAAATCTAAAAGACTTGTACAACCTATAAGAGTTAAGCACAAAGGTTTCACATACCACTTTTGATAACCAATATCAAAACTGAAACTACAAGTAATTTGGTTTTAATATGTTATCAAGGAAACAATTTCCCTAAGCAATTTTCCCTAATTGTTTAACAAATTGACTAAGAAACTTAGAGCCCTTGCTAAACCGATTGTACACATACAATCGCTTATTTCGATAAGACCAAAATAAAGATCAGAATTAACTTTATTTTTCTCATCAGGTTCTAATTATTTAGACAATAACTTAGACCTTTCACTTTAGACAAGACAAGTATTAGGTTAGTTAACTAGTATTTCTTGTCAAGGCATTCGATTAGACTTGAATAACCGAATCCTTCAATTTGATAAGTCTAACTAAGATCAGAATTAACTTAGTTTCTCTTATCCAGAATCGAATTGGACTAAACAAATAATCCTCGTATTTCGTTAAGCCATAGACAATACATACAAACCAAATAAATTGACTTGAACAATTATTTCTCTTAACCGGAAGCAATTGAAACAAACATAGACATTATAGCACCGCAATTGCACCGAAATTTCGTTAAGCAAAAACACTTGATTCCAAAAAGATATCAAACAATAAGCCAAATAAATTGACACAGTTTTTCTTAACCGGAAACAATTGAATCACACACACACACACACACACACATCCATACACACATAATGGAGTATATATCAATTGTACCGAAATTTTGTTAAGCAAAAGCAAAATATATGCAATATAGGCAGGTTTTTCTTAAACAGGAAAACGATTAACTAACAAATTCGTTACCTCAGATTCCGTATCCTCTTCTCCCTAGAAAGATATATCATTAATCACAAGTTCAAGTTAGAACTCTCCCCCAGTATGTTGTCATCCTCTCGCAAAAACAAAAGAATAACAACAAGAGCAACCTTTACCAGAGAAAGGTTGAATCGGTTTGAACTAATGCGTGCCAATAGCAAAAGTTAAAAACCCGAAACACATATGTTTATGCTAAACACAACTCATGTAAACACAAATTGATTCAACACATTGTGACTTTTTACATATGAGTTTCAATCGGAACACCTTATGATCCTTTGATAAAACCTACCAACTTGGGCTAGAACTTAATCCCGCTAAATCAAAAAGTCACACAAACCATAAGGGTTCACATCATATGAGATCGAATATTAAGGTTATGAAAACCAAAATCAGACATCCCATATACACATAACAATAATATGGACATTCAAGCACAGGCTATGTAATCTGAAACTATCACAAGAATTTTTTAAAAATAATATGTTAGAGCACTGCTTGGTCGAACTCGCATGCGTTGCTATCTCAAGCATGTTTGTCAATGTTAGTGATCAAAACTGTAAGTCTTGATTTCTAGCCTATTTATAGATGTCTCGGACAAGGACATAGATTGTGTAGTTGAGCCTTAGACTTTACGGTGTTTATCATTTAAAGACGAAGAACTACTAAGGAGAGCTTGTGGAACTTCATCAACAAAAGGTATGTGGGGACTGAAACTCATCTATCACTTGGAAAGTCTATTCCTACTCTATCTCCTATATTGAGACATAAGTCGTATTACGATATAGTTTTCTATTATACACATTTGAGATTTCGAGCTGAGTTTATCTCGCTTACATATTTCTCGAAATATGTGTTGGCAAGCTTTCACTTCGACCAAGTTCATCTTATATTCTTGACGAATGTCAGAATATGATCATATAAAAATTTCCAAGTAACATCATGGTTTGTGTGATACAATCATTTGGTGTAGACTTGGAATGTTTCGTTATGATTATTTCAATATCTTGAAAATTGCTTTGATGCTAATAGTGTGTGAAAACGGCTATTGTCATCCTCTAAGAAAGTTTCAATAATTGAAATAAAGAGTTTAGAATCAAGTAACCATGTTTGGATATAAACATAGTGTGTTCTCACATTTGTGTATAAGTAAAAAACCGGGAACCTGAATTATGCGTACCCGTACGCGTACTAGCGGTTGTTGGATGTCTGGTCAAGTATGCATACACATACGCATACTTGCGGAAGTCTCACGTCCGTGAATTTCTGCCGGAGTTTGGAAGTGTAAATTGGTATGCGCACCCGTACGCGTACCGGCGTAACCAAACTCGGTCCGGCTACTTAAGTATGCGTACACGTTTGCATACTTGAGTTGGTTACTTTCTAAAATCGGTTGTGTACATGAACTTAAATATTTATAAAATAAGGAATGTAATCTTTGCAAACTGTGGCTATAATGTTCATGAACTGATTCGAGTGAATCAAACCGATTTTGCTTCAATTGTGTTCTTGTATACTTCTATGAGAATATAGCAATTGAACGACTCTTTATTGAATGCTTGGTTGAATCAGGTTTTTCATTTAACGGTGAATATTGAATGCTTTGTTACCAAGGTAACTTGGATTGCAAACCCTGATTTGAAAACTATATAAAAGAGAACTCCAACAACTGGGAAACCTAATCCCCACACCTCCTGTGTGTTACTAGTTGCATCAACTAGAGTCGATTCTCCTTTAACCTTAGGTTTATATCGAGACCCTGTAGGTTAACAACTTCAAAGACTTCATTGGGATTGTGAAGCCAGACCCAACTATTTTCTTTGTAGTTACGTGTTCTGATCTTGCCCGATTCCATCGTTTGAGTACTATCTTCTCTAAGATTTTCTCGAGATTTAATCTCCGATAGGCAAGATAAAAAGTAATCACAAACACCTTCGTCTCATCGTTTGTGATTCCATAATATCTAGTTTCGTCATCATACGATTTAGATTATTGTGAGGTGATTGATAATACTAGGCTGTTCTTCGGGAATATAAGTCCGGGTTATCAATTGGTTCATGTTCACCTTGATTTATCAAAAGACGGAACAAAAACTCTTGGGTATTTCTGTGGGAGACAGATTTATTCATTCTATAGACTTTTCTGTGTGAGACAAATTTGTTTATCAAGTATTCGACTTTGGGTCGTAGCAACTCTTGGTTGTGGGTGAGATCATCTAAGGGAATCAAGTGCGTAGTATCCTACTGGGATCAGAAACGTAAGGAACGCAATTGTACCTTGAATCAGTGTGAGATTGATCAGGGTTCAACTACAGTCCAGTCCGAAGTTCATTGGTAGTAGGCTAGTGTCTGTAGCGGCTTAATACATTGTGGTGTTCAAACTGGACTAGGTCCCAGGGTTTTTCTGCATTTACGGTTTTCCTCGTTAACAAAATTCAGGTGTCTGTGTTATTTCTTTTCCACATTATATTTTGTTATTTAATTGAAATATCACAGGTTGTGCGTTAAGCTCAATCAATTAGATGATCCAACCTTTGGTTGTTGATTTAAATTGATTGACACTTGAACATTGGTCTTTGGTACCGTTCAAGTTGTTTCACATAATAATCAGGCTCGCGGATTTCTATTTGTTTGATTTGTTGATTACATTGTGAAACAAAGATATAAAGTCTTGTATATACTTTTCTCTAGATTGAGTCTGACTGTCTAGTTGATTCTCTAGAAATTATATTGGAGTAAGTCCTCTCAGATTGCCAAACGAATTGTTGGGTGTGGTTGTTGTACCCCTTCATTTTCAATTGGTATCAGAGCAGGCAAACACATTAAAAACCTCATAAGTCTGTGTTTGTAGCGATCCGAGGATGGACGATATTGTCTCTGATAAACGCATCGCCAGAAATAAAAGTTTCTTTTCTTTGAAGTCCATTAAAGAGAAAGATTTGTCAATATCGAATATAGAAGAACCTTGTGTTCCAAGGAAACAGACGTACATTGACAAGTGTCTTCCTGACTACCTTACTGACGAGTCTGACTCTGAAGTTGAAAGGAATGGAGCCAAAGAGAGTGCAGTGATTCTAAAACTCGTTAGAATCCAGGCTGATGATGTCAACCGATTGAAACACAAAGTCAATGTCCTTGTTGGTATGGTAAATGAGCGTGACTCTCATCTAAAGGTCCTTCAAGAGAAAAATGTCTCAGTCTGTTCTTCACGAACTCTACTTGAGGAAAAACTCAAAAAGGATGCTTTGGATATTGAACATCTCTTAAGTAAACTTGATTGTTCCAAAGAGTCCACCATACCTATTGCCTCAGATCTGACGGTAAAAGAATCAGTTTCAGAAGCAAAACCAAAATCCCTTCATGTTGAAAAATGATGTGCACTTGTCCTCCTCTAATCAAGGAATATCCACATCACACGGAAGTAAGTCTCCCAACGATGGTGTTAAGATTGTTCTGTCTAATCACTCAGGTGATCAGAAAGTGTGTTTCTTTTGTGAATCAAAAGGGCTTGGTGAACAAAAGAGGAATTCTAGGTTGAATGCCAATTCTATTATTCGTCTCCAACACACCTTAGATTTAATTCTGAAAGGTGTAACTACATTCGTATGTCTAAATCTATCGGTTTTAGTACTCACCCTGTGTACCCCACCAGAAAAGTCAGTTCGATGTGTTCCTCAAATGTTCAATTGAGAAACAGTCTTCTAAAACCATTCCGTTCAAGAAGAACTCATGGTTTTTCTTTTTATCAAAAAGGGAGATAATGTTGTTCAAGATGTGAAAAAGGTACTAGAAGAAGGAAGCAAAGATGGAGAGATGTAAGAAAACCAAAAAAAGGATAATTGAAGGATATAAAGAAATTATCAACAGACTGTCAGTTCCATCTGGTCAAAATTCTTCAGGTAAGAATCCATACAATGCGTCGTATTTTGATGAAAGTAAGTTTTATAATAACTTTTCACATCAAAACGGTTTTCCTCCAAAGCTTCGGAAAAATAGGTTTAACCAAAAACAACGTTCATTCAATGAGATCAAGGCTCATACTTGTGCTAGTTAATCACAAGGTTGAAATCTCACTCACAAAAATCCTGGTTGAGTGGGATATGATTGGGTATACTTGTTGGCAAAAGTGTTTTCTGGTTTCCCAACTACTTTCTTATTGTTCTTAGCCGGTACATCGCTTACAAACATTTTTGCACGAGTATTTGTGTGCTCTGTTTTATTGTCAATTTCTCGAAAAATGTCGAAGATCGCTATGCTCTAAATTTTTCTCTTGTGAGAATAAATTTTTCTGAGAGCCAAGTTTTTGTGAATTTATTCACTAAGCAAATATTTGCTAAACTTGCTTTTGTATTGTTTTGTTTGTGGTATTTTCACCAATGAGGGTAAGTCTATGAACGTGCGTGTACCTACCTTATACGACACGGTTCAAAATTGGAAACCCTAAATTTTGTTTCTTGCGAAACCTTATAAATACCAAACCCTGTTTTTTGTTGTTGAAAGTACGCATAATCCAGGCTGCTTTTTCAAGAATGGCATCTTCTTCTGGAACTTGTGCTTTTCCAAACGGTTTTCTTGATAAGGGTTTTGGTCTCAAACTTGAAGAGGAGGAGAAAGGATCTTCAGTGGAAGTTAATGACACATCTTCTCAATCTCTTGATAACTTATTAGATACTGAGGATGATGAAGAGATTTCTAATGAAGTTGTTCAAAACTTTATCGGTCAGTTTAACGATGCAAAATTGTTGCTTGTTAACACTCTAAAAGAGCTAGATGGGTTAAGAACTGAATTGATAAAGGTCAACACCGAACTTGCTCTAATGAAGACACGACTTAAAGACCGTCTCAATGCCGTGTCTGAAGAAGCTGTCAATTTCGTATGTCACAAGCTTGAAGATCTTGGAACCAGTTGTTGATGGTGGATTTTTAACAAAGGGAAAACCGTAAAATCATGAGGCATGTTTCGACACGGCTTTCAGGCATGCAACGATTCATATTTTACGAAGCCATGATGAATATGTTTCCGAAAATCCCCACTAGCTGAGCGATTCGATCCCTAGCATTTCATCATGCCCTTTATGCAGAATAACATAATTGGGAGGTTCTCCGTAGATTGAGAGCTTAATGCCTTCAGGACGTCGGTGACACTCACTGTTCCCCTCGATCGCAGGGAGAGATACCCCTCCACATAGAAGAATAGTTGGGCGGCAGACGCCTTCGGGACGTCGGTGACACTCACCGTTCCCTGACTATGTGGAGAGATCGTGCATAGATTCAGGCGGTTCTCCGCAGATTGAGAGCAGTAACGCATTCAGGTCGTAAACAACACACGTGACTCCCTAACTATGCACCATTCAGAATGGATGTGACGCTTTAACTGCCTAATATCTTTTTCGTAATAGATTAATTTCCGCCGTGACATTCACCACTGAATTCCTTAATGATCTATTATTGCTCCTATTCCATGGTCGAATCCACGGCCTGATCCCATGGAATGGAAATAACAATTGCTCCTATTCCATGGTCGAATCCACGGCCTGATCCCATGGAATGATAATAACAATTGTTCCGATTCCATGATCGAATCTACGACTTGATCTCACGGAATGGCAATAAACTACTATATTATCTCATTATTCCAATTTCATGATCGAATTCACTGCTAATCTCATGGAATGGTAATAGATAATTTTATTACTCCGATTCTATGGTCGAATCCACGATCCCATGGAATGGTAATGCCTGCTTTATTATTCCAAGTTCAAGGTCGAATCCACAGCTGATCCTATGAATTGATAATAAATGACTACTCATTTTATTGTTCCGTTTCATGAACTATTCTACACTGAATTTCATGAATTATCAACAAATACCCAACCAACGGGCATCTGGATCATCATTGAGTAAGCCCCACAAAAATGGTGTAAGTGTACTTGACAATGATGCACGACTGAGCACCCGGATGCACAAACGAGCATCCAAAAATATGGACAGATGAGGAATCCTACGCAAAATAGGAGAAAGCAACAAATAATAATAAAATAATAAGAGGCGCCCAGGGGCCGGGCCCACCGGCCGGCCGACCATGCCCTAGTCGTGGCCGGTCCCATGCCTCTTCCATTATTTTGCCCTATTTTGTTATTTTCATGAACTCATGAAAAACTCCTTCAATTTAGCAACTTTCCTTGTTTGTGCAAAACTCATGAATTCCCCATAACTTCATGGATTCATGAAATAATATTATAAAATAGGGAAAGATATGCGGGACCGAGCAACCTAGCCGCCCGGCCATGCCTAAGCCGTGGACGGTCCCACACCTCACAATCCTAGCTTTTTATAATTCCCTAAACTCATGAAACTCCTCCGTTTCTACAAAAACTCATGGATTCTCCATAACTTCATATATTCATGAAAAAATAATAATATAAAATTAGGGAAAGGTGTGCGGGACCGGGAAACATATCTGGACGGCCATGCCCTAGCTGTGGCCGGTCCCACACCTTGCAATCCCTAGTCTTTTATAATTATTATTTTTCTAAATTCATGAAACTCATCGGTTTGAGCAAAAATCATGATTTCGTCATAACTTCTCAAATTTTGCTCAAATCATGAAAAACCAAAAGCCAACAGGTCACACGACCGGCTAGCCTCTCACGTCAATTTTAAATGTTAAAATACTCTTATTTTAATTTTTACAAAATATTGATCAATTGAGCATACATGCTCATTCCAACAAAAATCAAGAATTTCAGTCAATATGAAACTCTTCTGAAAATTCATAATGTTGCTCGAACGCACATCATAAAATACTGAAACTCTCAGTACGGAGATACGGATACCACGGCAACACATGCATGCCCTCATGACCGACCAGAGTCATTCCTAGGGCTTGCACAAAACCGGTCCAACGCGTTTTCATAATTCTGACCTAATTTGCTCAATTGCTCATATTGGGCCCAAACTCTCTTCAACCAACCTGGGGATTGCTCAAACGACCAACAACCGGTCCCGTGACCACCAAGAGCCGGTCCCATGCTCTCTTGGTCGGTCCCTATCTTTCATACCTAGGTTTTATCACCTAATGTTGAACCCAACAATATTTCAATAAATGATGAAACCGGCATTTAATCATCATTATATCACCAACTGTTCAACTCGGAACCCTGGTGCATGCTCACTCGAGCACTGGGCACCACGTGGACGCCCATCATCCCATGTGGTTGGTCCCTCTATCACTCATAACCTATTTTCAGCGATTCATCAACTATGATCTGAAATTAGGGTTTTGAATAAATGTTCTACGAATCATCATTCTGAGTAAGATTCAAACACTAATGAATTTATATTGATTCAAAGAACCAACATATGAATTAATCATATAATATTTGGTAATCTACCAATATTTTAATATTTTATTAGGTCACGTTACCAATAAATATTTCGTCGAATTGAGCAACACTTGCTCAGTTGCTCAAATATTGATCCAGCTATCAATATTCAGTAATTTATCAGTAGTTTGTCGAATTGAGCAATACTTGCTTAGTTGCTCGTCAAATTCTCGACATTCAGTAATTCTTCGGATTGGGCAATACTTGCTCAGTTGCTCGAATATTGATCCAACTATCAATATTGAAGAATTTATCAAGATATTTCGTCGAATCGAGCAATACTTGCTCGATTGCTCGAATAATCCACATATATTCAATAACTCATCAATATTCAACAACTCGTTGAATTTACAATATTTGCTCGCATTTGAGCAACATTAACATTCATGAATCACGAGCATGTTTCACAAATGCTCAATTCAACAAAACCTAGACTCATTGTCTAATCAGTCAACAGTTGACAAACTAAATACACGTTTGTCATGCAGACTCCACGATTCGTGAGACATCAATCACGTCAAATTGGGGGATAACAACTAGGGTTTTGGTCTGGCGGCCTACAACACGTGGATTTCATCCACGACGAGAAACGTGCGTAAGTTGTGTAAACGGTTGAAGGAGTTAGCAAAGTAGTGGGTGCACGATCCGTCAAGTCTCCACACGACATGGAACTGACTTTACCACGATCTTCCACTTGCACACTCTTCCACTCATGAAACCATCACACTTACAGGGATCAAGGTGTTCATAACTCTGACAATATGAATAAGTCTCTGAATCCATGATTAATGACAACGAATGATCACTAGCTATCAGCAATCGTCCACACATAATTTCTCGAGTAACTACTCTCAAGAATTCATCAATATATCAGAACTTATTCGAACTCAACAGTTCACCAATTATTGCGTAAAACCTTCAACACATCCACAATCCTTGATCATCATTGATTCCACACAATTCTCGGCTTCCCTCCTACAGATCAACCCATCTCCCTCTTTGCGGCCGAATTGACTCTGGAACGGCCATTGACTTGGTTTAGGCTGGAGTCCTACAGATTGATCTCTCGAATCTAAGCACTCCCTTTATAGTGCATCTGTGTGAGGTTGAGCAGTTTGCTCGGTTCGAGGAGTCTCGACACGCTCGTCTCTTCATTTCCCCAAAAAATCAGCAAACCCTTTTTTCCCCATCTACAGATTGGCGACCACATTGGGAGATTAATCTTTCGGTTGCAATATCAAACTCTCACAAAATGGTTGATCTTAGGTCAGGTTCAGTCACCAATCCCAACACAAACAATGCTAGCACTAGCAACAATGATGGTACTCTAGAAACTACTCCTACTTTCAACATCGGTGCTGGTGATACCACTCCTCCGCAAACCAACATTGGAGACAATCCTCTCTTCGGCCGGTCTCCCAAAGAAATTAGAGAAAACCCACCTACCATAGGTGATCTCATGAAGGTGCAAGAAACTCTTGCCAAGAATCAGATTGACATGGCTAACACATGGAAAAAGTTGTGCAATTATCTCAAAACTCTCACTGACAAGATGTCAGAGAAAGCTCAGAAGAAAGGAAAAGCCCAAGAAACATCTTCGGCTGCTAATCCTGAAGTCACTCCGATCCATGTAGTAGATGATGATGAGGTGCACAAAGCTGCAGATAATCCACCAACAAAGGAACCTGCAGGCTTCATCACTCGTGAGGACCTGGAACGCTTCATGGAGGATCGAGGAAAAGACAAAGCATCATCTGTTCATCGTCATCAACCTTTGTATCCTGCTTCTACACAAAGAATTCCTCTCCCGAAAGGCTGCACCTCCCCAACATTCACACTGTACAATGGAATAGGGAACGCTTGAGAACACATCTCTCGATTCCCGGAGGCACTAGGAGAGCACGAACAAAATCATGTCGTCCGTCTAAAAGAATTATCGAAATATCTGACAGGCCGAGCATACACCTGGTACAACAACATTACACCTGGGAGCATCGCTAGTTGGGGAGAAATGGTTAATGCCTTCTACAGGAAATACTTCTTCGTCTCAGAGCATATTACTCTCTCCGACTTAAGAAGAATGTCTCAAAAGAGCAATGAACATCTGAACGATTATGTGAAGAGGTTCAGAGTCCAAGCTTTGGATTGTCATGACCCGAATGTCACTGAACAACAACTGGTGGACTTGTGCATCAACGGAATGATTCCAGTCTACAGAGCCTTTCTGGAAAATCTCCGGTTCCATACTTTCTCAGAGCTTCATGAAGCAGCCAAACGATCAGCGACTACTGCACCTGCTTTATTGTAAAGAGCAAAGTCTGCAAGGTGGAGGAACCTCGAAGCATCCGAAACCTAGTTAACAATCAGTACAATCTCCAGACTTCAACAAACATTGTTGCCGGAAGGAATGAAAGGAAATCCGAGACACGACATCAGAGCGCTTCTCCAAACATCCCAGGCTCATCTGAAGGCGTGAAGAAAAGATAACAAATCCTGAAATGCACAAACCTCGAACCGGCATCAACGAACGTGGAAATTATCAGACAGACTCAAACTTCTCTTTTCTCATGAAGGAGTGATCGATTTACTGGAAGTATGGTTCAAGATGGTGCAATCAAATTGTTGTTCATCAGGAGAGAGCCAACTGAAGAAGAAATGGAGAATCCAAGGTACTGTCGCCTTCATAGGTTCATCGATCATCCAACAAGTAACTACAATATTTGAAGCACATCTTCAAAGAGAAGGTTGATCCATAATAGCTTCAACTGGGGACTGAAGGAGTACACAAGAATCCCCTCCTAATCAGAACTTTTGCAATATCTGAAAAACCGGTCAAAGAAGCAGTTCAATCATTGATCGAGCGTATCTGTGAAATTGCTCTATCTGTCTAAGACACAAAGGAAGGACATGTTCACAACACCAAATTACATTGTGTCAGACATCTGTCCATCCCGGAAATACTCCTTGAACCTTCATCCACAGATAAGGAGATGCACGATTGGGGACTGCTTACCACAGTCCATCTCATAGGAAATGAATTTGGAAGAATGTTGATCGATGCTGACACCGCCATCAAAAACATTCCACTGAAAACCCTCAGAGTCGCATGCATCACTCAACTAAGCTGTTACTCCTCTCTTATATCAATCAGAGACCATGAAGGAACGCTCAGAGATGCATGCGGTTGCATCACTCTCAAAATGGAAGTTGGCTCAACCTGGACGAAACCAAGTTTCATGTAG